>PVKC010005717.1:20223-32766 GCA_004027635.1 Crocidura indochinensis | reverse complement strand
GAATCTGTGATTAAGGAAGAAGAAAGCTATTTTGAGTACTTTTTATACCACATCAAACCACTGTGCTCCAGCAGAATAGAAGAATTTTTACAAAAATCATCTTATTTCTCACTCTACCATCCTCACTTTACTTCCAATCCTTTAGATTATTACTTGATTAATAGATTTCCTTATTCATTACACTTCTTGTTTCCCTCTAAAATTAGGCATTGTTGGTTCTATTTTCCCCTCCTAGATCATAAATAGTTTCTGTTATTCACCAATGCTTTTTCCTAATTGTTATACATCTGGCATTAAGTGTGACCAGTATACCATAAATACTCCCCATCACGTAATACATTCCCCATCATGAAACACACATATAAAGACAGAGTAGGTCATGGCTATTCTCCTCACTTCTCCAGTAGTATATATAGCATATGATTACGTGGGTATTCCTCTAAAAATGCTTTATCCAGTTTGTCACAACTTGCTTACATGTACTGTACTCCTTGAGAAGGGAAATCAACACCTATATTTCCTTTGTCACTCCAAAGCAGATCTTCATTAATACAAACACACATTTTAAAAAAAATATCGAAATCAATGTGGATTACAAGTCTTTCACCGTTGTATTTCAGGCACATAGTGACAGTGAGTTAGGACCATTCCCACCACTAGTGTTGACCTCCCTCCACCATAATTCCCAGCGTGCCTACCAGACCTCAACCCTTAGCCCCCTGGACTGCTAGTGTAACAGGTGCTTTTTGTGCTTAGCTTGTTATAGTTTGGGTCTCTTGATTATTATTATTTTTTAATTAGAAGTCTTTCACAGTTGTATTTCAGGCACATAAGGACAGTGAGTTAGGGCCCTTCCCACTACCAGTGTTGGCCTTCCTCCACCATAGTTCCCAGCATGCGTCCCATACCTCTATCCTTAGACAACTGGATTGTTACTGTAACAGATCCATTTGAAACGCTCACTTTTGTATTGAATTTCTTCAACCTAAAATGATTGACTAAAGCTTTGGATCTTGAATCAATGATATGTACTTGCCAACATATTTGAACCATTAGTGCCTCCACTTTCCTATCTAATGTGAAGACATAATGATCACTCTATAATTGTAACTTTATTTGAATTTATTTGAATATTCTACCATTATTTGACTTATAATGTGATTCACAATTTTGTCAATATTTTTTCTATAAGATAAAGAATGTAGGAAATGGTGGCTCTGCTCCATTGTTCAAGAATGTATAATATGGAGCTACAGAGGTAGTAGAGCTGGCAGAGTGTTTACCTTGCATGCAATTTACAGCACTGAGCACAGTGTCAGGAGTAAACCCTGAGAACTGCTGGGTATGGCCTTAAAACAACAAATAAACAAAGAGAAATTACTTAGAACAAGGTTAAAACTAGTTAAATTTAATGCATTATAAGATGATTAAAGCAACATAATCTCTAGGTGTATCTTGTAACTGGGAGTAAATACTACTTAAACAATAGTAGTTGGAACCATGGAGGAAAGTGGAATAACCAGATGTGCCATCCTGTCTTTCTCAACTTATGGCATTATATATATATATAATATATATTATATATAATTATATATATATTTATATATAATATATTATATATATAATTATATATAATTATATATAATATATATTATATATATAAGTGAAGACTCCTATATTATATTTACAATTGTCTTTTTGCACTGGCATTCTAGACATAGACAAAAGAAAGAACATAAAATGACGAAATAAAACTAGAAAATAATTACAAGTAAATCATTTTACTTTTCATCATAAAGCAAGGTATGTTGCTATGAAGGTTATTATTTGGTGTTTATACTTATACTATCCAAAACAGATATGCACATTCTGCCCCCATCCTAAGATGAAATTCTATGAAATTCTACTTTTCTCTCTTAGCCAATTTCTCTCCCCCCTTTTTCTTGTCTTCTCCCCTCTTATCTTGCAGGGATTCTGACATCTTGTTTACTTCTAATACTTGAAATAAAGAGTTATTTCAGATGCATATTCTCTTTCAGTGTCAACACACTTAAAAGAACATATTCAGTACATCAAAGGCACCGACTAATTTAAGGAAAAAAATACATACAGAGTAGACAAAGATATCTTTACAAAAATTTGTTTTTATGCTTTGATTACAAAAGAAAAAATGGAAAGCCTCTCACTCGTGGCATTGATGTTTCTCAAAACCTCTGCTTTTATATTGTTTCCCCAGTTAATATTATATTTAATTTCATATTTTTTCTTGAATTTTTATGCATTTTTCTTTTTCTTTTCCTCTGCACTCTCTTACCTTCTTCTCTCATTATTTTCCCATATGCATGCCACCCTTTGTTTCTTAATAGGCACAGGAATAAAGTATATAGATAAATATAGAGATGAGATGGTCATGAAGTTAATTTATAGTTGCAATGTTGCTCAATAAAATGAATATCTATCAATAAATATAAATGGTTTACAAGAAAATTAAAAAAATAATATATAGTTGTCACCTCTGCATTCAACCAGCTCCATAGATTCACTTTTGTTCTTGAAAGAGATGTAAAACAAAATTTTGATCAATTATGGGTATACTGACCACACAGTCCAAATGTGGCGATCTTGGGAGAAAAGGATGGGTCAGGTCCCTGCCCTGCCAGGTCCCTGTACCCAGCATCAAAATTGCCACTAAGCAATGATCATATTTCACCACTCCTCTATAGCTCTTTACAGAGACATAAATCTGACCAAAACTCCAGGTAAGCTACTATTTGGTCTGAAAACACCAGGAACATTTTGTAACGAGTGTGAGCATTCTCACATTAGAAGCCCTGGCAGCTGAAAACATGCTCCACATAGCTGCAGTATCATCAATAGTGCTTAGAATACCTGAACAACTTTAATTTCCTTTTTTTGGGGGGTGGGTCACATACCCACTTAACGCTCAGGGGTTACTCCTGGCTATGCACTTAGAAATCGCTCCTGGCTTGGGGGAACATATGGGATGCCGGGATCGAACCAAGGTCCATCTTGGGTCAGTCTCTTAGAAGGCAAATGCCCTACTGCTGTGCCATTGCTCTGGCTCCTAATTTTTTTTAAATATTATCATCCCTATAGGAACACTTCAATTTAGATGCCAATGTATCAGAAGTCACCTAATGTTAAAAGATTAAGAATGTTAAATTTAAGATTCTTAAGAAACAAAAGAATGATAACTAACAACAAAACCTTTACTAAACTTTCTGATAGGACTTAATGACCTCATTGTAAGTTATAGTTATTTTCACATATTTTCTTACTGTCTGTCATACACTTTCTCTCTTTCCATTTCCTTCTTATCTTTTTTTTTTCCTTTTTAAATAAGTTTGCTCCCCTTTTCCTGGAAAGAAATGTATTACGATCAACTATGCCAACTAAGTGATACATGGTCTTTAGAAAATTAATTTATATTATAACATTTAAAATTAGGGTTGTTTTTGTTATTTTTGTATAATAACTGTTTACATAGTCTATGCATGCACAACTTCACAAAGAAATGTTCCTGTGGCACTGCCCATACAGGCAAATTCATTGAAATGTTCTTAGAAAGTAGAGTGGAAAGCAAAAAATCTGCTTACTATGTATGTGTCATAATACAGAAATTAGGATAACCAACAGCATTAAATCACAGTGGCATAAGCCCTGTGTTGGGCTACACTGATATTCAAGTCTCTTCCCTTGGAACTCAGCTCCAACTGGGTAGAAAACCAGTCTGATATTTGACACAACTGCAGACTCAAATTTCTGTGCTGTCCATAGTTATGCTAGTTTCTTTTTTAACTCTGTCCTCCCAGAAAACTTCTTTCCAGCCTATGTGTGTCTGGACTGAGAAATGCCCACAGGGACAAAACTATAGAGGTTCTGGTGATAAAAAAAAAGACTATTGACTCTAATTACTCTTCTATAGATTTCGAATCACTTTAAAGTAATGTATTATGTTTGCGCTTGATGACCTTCTCAAAATCCAGTAATTCCAACAGAAGTAATCGTTTGCTGTATGTTACCATATGAGTCTAAATAAAAAGTAGAAATCTTTGGTTTGACTTGCATCTCTTCTACCTGTCAGGCAAAAAAAAAATAAGATTCAGTTTTATATCTTGAAAACTGAGCTGATAATAGGACCCTTTACAAAGGACTACAGGAAGTTTCACTGTGATCATGTCATAATGAGAGTACAGTGGGTAGGATGCTATCTTTGCATGAACTCAATCTGGGTTCGATTCCTAACACCACATATGGTTCCCTGAGTCCTAACAGGAATGATCGCTGAACATATAGCTAGGATTAAATCCTGGGTATCATCTAATGAGGCCCAAAACAAACAAACAAACACACACACACACACACAAATCGATGTGATCACACACAAAATATCTTCTACACAATAACGCATAGAGTAGAATATTTTATGTCATCTATACATATGTACATTATGTAGACATGGAATGCAATACCGTTTTAAGTGAGAATTTAAAGTTTAAAGTGAGTATTCAAAATTACAAATAGAAAATAAATAATTAAAATGCTATTTAGTGAGAAAGGGGGAAGAACTCATAAAATAAAAAATGTATGTGTCTAATGCTAAGAGCGATGTAGATTTTTTTTTACAAAATAATTAGCTTTCTCACATTTCTATAATATTTTTTCTTAGATATTTTTATAAATGATGCTATTCATGACACCACTACTATAATATTTTCTAAAGTGAGAATAAAGGGTAATTTGATCTTTTTCTCTAAAGCTTAAAGTTTGTTTTCTGTTAAGTTTAGAGGAGTTTCTTTGGGATTCATTAATTATTGAAATGTCACAGAAGTCATAAAGATTGTGGTCAAATTTATGACAGTTTATGGGAATATTGTTTTATATATAAAGTATAAAATTAAAATAAAAACATATTAGATTGCTGCATATGCTTTTGAGGTACAACCTTTTGGGTATATAAAGTGATTTCTATACTCAGTAATTGGAAACATACACACACACATACACAAAGCTCTGATGAATATAAATATTTTTCACTGAGCTCCAAACACTGGAAATTCAACTAATTCAACTTCCCAATACCTGACCTCAAAAAGTGTTCTTGACTACACAACCAACATGAGAGAAAACAAAACTTACTAAGAGTAATAGTAAGACTTTTTTGTTGTTTGTTGGTTTTGATTTGGTTTGGGGTACACTCAGAAGTTATCAGGTCTTAACTTCTGCCTCTGGATTAAGGTATCGCTCCTGTCAGTACTTGGAGCACCACAATCACTACAAGGGATCTAACTGAAATCTGTGCTAGGCAAAGCAAACACCTTAATCCCTGTTCTATATCTTTGGCCCAGGAAAGAATAGTTTCAATCAACTCAGGTTATATAATTTCAGTGTTGAATAAATTACCATAAAGTATCATCTCTAGGATTTTAGGTTGAACCCAAGCAAGGGAACTACTGTATACCAATGCTTAGCTCTGTTCATTTCTTGGTAAACCCACCTGGGCTAGTAGCTCCTATTTATGGCTTTTCCTTCCAGCAGCTAAGCAAGCAGACCTCCTTCCTGCCTCTTCAATTTTCCTCAGATCCTGCCAATTCTGACTGTGTACCCAGCTGTTGGCACTGCTATGGTATTTCCCCAAGTGTGTTTCTGAAACACCACTCTCAAAATCAAAGATGTCCAGTGCAGTAGCCACGAGACACATGTTGCTATTTAGATTTAAAATAGAAATAAAAGCATTTGAATGCAACTTAAACTTAATTTCTTAGTTACATCTTTTTAAAATTAGTAACATCAAAGTATGCATTATTTTCTTATGAAGCAGAAAAACAAGGAACCTACCTTTTTCCATAGCACCTAGAAAATGAAGTCCTATTCATCCACCCTTGATCTTGTATTGTTTTATATCTTGGGCTACCATTTTGTGTCCACACTTCTATTATAGTATATAACATAAAACAATTGAAAAGACAATTTATTAACTAATTTCTATTACCAAGTTTTGGGCATTCATTAAAAGACAAAGTCCTTATAGCTATTTATTGCAGTTAAATTAATTAATTTAATTTACACATGATGAAAATAGTTATTTGGGTTAAGAAATATATTAAATATTAAAGAAAAATGCCTTGGGTTCTTGCCAACCTTTCTTCTCAACATCTTGTGCAGGTAAAAGCCTGTCCATGTAGACATGTTTGCAGGTTAGAGTAAATCTAGTCTTTGATATTATTGCTTCTGAAGTCCCTAACTGGATATGATTTTTATCTTGATTTTGTTGGATGATGATGTGAGGAAATAAAATAAAACAGTCATTTAGAACAAATTTATTAGTACTATAATCATTCCAGAGTTCTGCAAAAAGTGAAAATGTATAAAGTATTGTTTCTGCAAGACTAGGACTTTATGGAGTATAATTTAGAAATGATTCTAATAATCCCCATGGCCTTTTGTTACATATAGCAGGGAGTATGCGATGAACAGGTTGGGTCATATGGAAGAGAAATCCAGAATATCACTGAAGTTATAATATCGTAAAAGAAAATTGAAAATTTCTCCGTAAATAATATGAAAACTTGAATCACTCTTGTTAAACTAAGATTCTTTGGTTTACACTTTAGATGTCTGAACGTGGATTTGAATGAAGTTTGTGACTTATCCAGGTTTCCACTTTGATAATGATAATATCTGTGTTGGATTATTCTTATAATAAGTTATAAGAACTTGGGGCCAGAGCAATAGATAGAATGTGGTAGGGTATTTGCCTTGCACACAGCCAAAACAGGATGGACCCCAGTTCAATTCCCAGCATCCCATATGGTCCCTTGAGCCTGCCAGGAGCAATTTCTGAGCACAGAGCCAGTAGTAACCCCTGAGAGCCACCAGGTGTGACCCCCAAAGCCCCAAAATAAATAAAAATTATAAGAACTCCAAGATATTGGGGCAGAGCAGTAATACAGCAGGTAAGGTGACTTCCTTGATTATATCCTACCCAGGTTATATCCCCAGTATCATATATGTACTCCTGAGTCCCTCTAAGAGTTATTCCTGAGTGCAGAGCAAGGAGTTAATACCTGAGCACTGCAAGTAATGGTCCCATAGCAAAACGACTCCTCCCCTAAAAAACTCTCCAAGATAAAATATGTAGTTGGATTGTTTTACATGGCAGAGAATGATATTAATAAAAGCTTGAAAAAAAGTTGTATTTAATAGTCATAGCTAACTGAGGTTTTACAACTTATTCAGCCTTTCTGATTTCAACTTCTTATCTTATTGACTCTTTCTCTTCACACACACATACACACACACAATTTAGTCACTTTTCAGGCATATAAGCATATTTTTGGAGAGTGAAAGTGATGATTGGTATTAAAAACTGTACAAAGCTTCATCAATGCTGTGTTCTCTTTTTTCTTTTCTTTCTCCCTTTGGCACTGGAAGTAAACTGCCAGGAAGGGGAATTGCCTAGAGGCAATAATTTTGGTTATCTGTATCTTTAGTTAAAATGCATGTGATAAAGCTAACTTTGGGCAGTAAGCTGAGGGATGATCTAATGCAATATATCTTTGCAAGTCTATAAGGAAATTGTATTGGGGAGATGCAAGTTGGGAGATCCCAAGTAGTCTCACAAGCCCCAGGAACCATTTCCACTGCTCACAGTGATATCCACCCAACTGTTCTACCATTGCAGAACTAGAGTCTAGGAATGCAGAGCTGTTCAAACAATGCAGTGACAGGAACTAGCAGAGCCACTTTTGCAATACCTCCACAGTGCCTGGGCCCAGCGGTGCTGTTGGGGTACAAATGCTGCTGGGGATCTAATTGAATGGGGCTCTCATAATACCCTTGTACTGTGTCCTTAGCCTCAATTGAATGGTTTCTTTGAAGACAGTGATCACCCTTCATACACATGACTATATTAGTTCACTTTGGTAATTTGCAAAGTTGGTAGTTGAGAGTTGGAAGCAGAATTGGAATTACCCCCAAAACACTCGGTGTTGATTGAGTGTGAAGTGGACATGTGTGTGAGAGAATAGTGAGCACACATGAGCACATGCTTTTACAGGTCAGACATTCTGATTCCTTTGTTCTATCTAAAGGGCACTTCTCCCGTGAAATGGCCCATCAGTCACTGTCAACAGTAAGGAGCTTTGGGGAGGTGGTGGTGGGTTGGGAACATGCCAAGTTCGCCCAGCATCCACGTTGCACTGGCCGTTCCCCACAGTTGCTGAGCACCCAATGGAAATGCCGACAGCCCCATTCATCACAGGCCTCTGTTTCGCAGCTCGCGTCCAAAAGTACCACGATGATTTAGTGTCTGCGGCTAGTACTGCACTACATTTTCCCAAACAGCAGCATTTACGGAGGAGGAGGTGGGAATAAAGAGGAGGCTGAGGTTCCAGAAAGGGAGGAACTAATTTCAGGTTTCGAAGAAAAAGGAAGAAGGCCATTGAACAACTTCAATAGGATATATTTTCCCCTTCTCATAACTTTAATTTTAGTTTGCCCAGATAACTCATTGGTTTGGGCTGAACAAAAGATGGAAAGTGTGAGCCAATATTGCAAAATTATTTCTTACAGCATTACCTGGCACTAACATGTGTTGCATTTAAGTTTATTTTTTAAACAATATATTTATTTAAGCTCCATGATTAAAAACATGTTTGCAGTTAGGTTTCAAACATATAAAGAACCCTTCACCAGTGCAATATTTCTACCACCAATGCCCCCCAAAGGCTTTTTTCTTTTTCGGTTTAGAACATTATATAAGTTTCAGGTGTAGCATCTTCATATACTATAATGTACCTTCCTATGTATGACACTTTTTTTCCTATCATTAACCAAAAATGGTCTCCTTTTCGCTCTTCTTTAAGTTGTATCCATCACGGTTTTTTTGGAACCTAATGTATCAGCAAATAAAATTACATACTCAGCTGTCCAAGAAAACAACTGACTCAAATTTGTGCTAGATTTGCTTATTTATCATTTGTCTACTTAGCCCATGAATAGCTTATAAGTATCAAATCTGCTCTTGAGGCATTTATATTTTAGTAAAGATAACAAAATGTGAAAAGAAACCTAAATTAACAATGGCAACAATGGCAACATGTCTACAATCTACACTTAACCATGGCAATGAGATTGGAAATTGTAGGGGATATGGAGAGATACTGAGATAATGAAAGGAAAAAACAGAGGATATTGTAGTGGAGGGTGTGATGTTGGACTGATGTATGCATGAAATCCTATCCTGAACAGATTTGTGAAATTGTAGATTGCTAAAATAAAACTTAAGAAAAAACATTACAATAATCAGCCAAACATAACCATTAGGCATGGCAAATATTAGCTGCTCAATGAATGTTTGAAAGTCAGAGTCAAAAATTATATCATATTTTAGGGAGATTATTTTGGGGGCAAAATATTTTTCTTTGACTATGGAATGAAAAAGTTTAGGTTAGTACTCTTTTGTTGGAGACAACAAAATATATTTCAGATTAAATGTGTCAATTTAGTGAAGGCTTCCAACTTCTACTGTAATGTGATCTAGGATTTTAGAAAAATAACCAAATTTTATGTATAATTAATGGGTCTGAAGAAACTGCTTAAGCTGAACAGTGTAAAGAAGAAATGATAGACACTAGGGATTGAAGTTAAGAATGGGGAGCTGAAGTACTCTGGCACTGAAAAATTAGTATTAATAAAGTTTATCAGTATTTGGATGTGAAAGCTATTATCACTGATTTACAATTCAGCTTTTATTTTAACATATTGGTGTTAAACTTAGAATTTGAAAATGAAAAATTCTTCAGCCCCCATATTTTCCAGAAAGGACCATCAAAGGAGGACATGAGAAAAGCAAGAGGGACAGCTTTAATTCTTACCAGCTATGACTCAGAAATGGCACTTTACAGAGGCACAAAGATACATTCCATATTCCAGCATCTTCCAAACAGTCACCTTGTTCTTTTTCGGTGAGATGAGTCAGAGTTTGCCAAAAACCACTTCTTGGTACTCAATGTCCTAACCTGTGAAGCATCTTCTGACAAAAGTTTTAGTTTTTAAGAGTCCAAAACTTTTTTGTTTGTTCTCTTAAGTTAGCTCATTCTGACATTCTTCATTTTTTAATTTAGTCTTTTTTATTATTTAATTTACTTTATTTAAAGGACAAGTTTCACATAGTTGAGATACCTGATTCTAATATACTTGTCTCCAGGTAAGTGGGAGTGAAATTATTAAAAAAGAAAAAAGGAAAAGAAAGGAACAAAAGAAGAGGAAAAAACAAGTACAGCAACAGCAAATTTATAAAAACTAATTATATATATAATTATATAATACATATTATATATAAATATATATATATAAAACTAATAAGATCTTCAGTCATTTTTAGAAGGTGTATTAGACTCTTGTGCTAGTTGATCATTCAGTTACCTCATTTGTTCCTGAATATTAGGTGGTTTCAGATATACATTATCATCTAAATTGTTGGGTGCCTATGGGTATGACAGCACTAAAGACAATGAAGTTACTGTGCAGCAGGGAATGTTCCAGAAATTTCAAGCACTCTTGACGATATGTTCGCTTTTGTGGGACATGTCTTAGGCTGTCAGTGCTTCAGGAAGAATAAGCAGTCAGGAGAGGGTGTCCACACTCAGTCCAAAAATGTTTTGGTAATATCAGCCCAAATACTGAGATGCCTGGAATTTTGTCCATATTGGTATCTCTGCAGCAAATCACAGAGGAGTGGTAAAGCAGGGTCATTGAAGAACTGGAAATTGTGGTTGATGAGTTAAACATTCATGTTTTGGCAAGGTGGGGGCATGGCCTACCCTTTCCTCCTGAGATTGCCAAGATTTCAGCTGTATGACTGGGGTACCCATACTTTTTAATTCTTTATTATTCTTATGTATTGTTTATATTTAGTTTTAGATCAGAATGGGTTTGTAGAAACTGTCAGATGTAGACTTGGTGACTGTGTTTGAGGATGTAGTTTTGGCTGCCAAGGTTTCCTGAAGTTAGAAAAGTGGAGGATAAAGGGTTTCCACACTCACATCAAAAGAGTCCTGATGATATCGCCCAAATACCAGCACAATTAGTGTTTAGACCAGATTGGTGTCTCTGCAGAGAGCGATAGAGTGATGAAACAGGGCCGTTGGCAATGAAATTGTGGGTGATGGATGAAGTAGGTGTGTCTTTGGAAAGGCAGGGACTTGGGCCACCTCTTTCTTCTAACATTGATTCTGGCAATCTTTGATTTTGTTCTGCCTGTCTCTGAATCTCTATTCCATAATATAATTATATATTAAATTTCTTTCTTAAAAAATACTTAGTGTCTCTGATGTTTTCCTGTCTAAACCTTAGCACAGAGCCAAGAATAAGTCATGAGCACCACTAAGGCCACTGAGGGGAGGGTATCCAGACAGCACTGGAGCTCATCTTTACTAGAGGTGCCCATGAACCTCCTTCAAACTGCCAAGTGATTACTTCCTTACAGTGTGGGGTTCCTTCCTGCTCCTATCTCTCTTCTCCCCAGTATACCAGATGATCTATCTTCTGCTTGTTTTGTCTTTGTACATTTCCTGCCTAAACCCTGCCTGCTGTTGGGGTCATCCTAGTGTAGGGGTTATATTAATAAAGTCAGAGAACACAGGACCCATTTTTGTCAAGGCAAGGCAATGGGTGTGATATGTACATAAT
This sequence comes from Crocidura indochinensis, assembly GCA_004027635.1. Classification (NCBI taxonomy): domain Eukaryota; kingdom Metazoa; phylum Chordata; class Mammalia; order Eulipotyphla; family Soricidae; genus Crocidura; species Crocidura indochinensis. Next base: position 21,051 of record PVKC010005717.1, on the reverse strand, counting down.
ATTCTTGACATGCCTCTAGAAACAAGTATCTGAGAGAGAAGAGAGGTATTAACATTGTAGAAGACAACGAAGAAGTGGAAAATTATAAATAAAACAATAATTAAATCTTTAAAACGAAGGAGTTTTTCTCTGATAGACAAACTATTTTGACAGTATATCAGATGTGTTGGATAAATATCAAAACCTTGTTCAATTAATGTGGTTCATGCACCTTCCACCTGATGATCTAGAAATGTGCAACCTGGTAATGCGGAAAGGCAAAATTTGCCCATCTCACAGAGCGGGGGATCTGCAAGACTGTTGACCTACTGTAATCAAGTTAATTAATCACTCACATTTTTGCAGCCTGTAATCAATCATCTTGCATCTTAATGGAGACATTTTTATGGGTATCACCATATTTCTATATCACAAAACTAGAACATAAAATGCTTATTGAATTTAAAGAATTATTATAATCCTAGTTCTATGGATGGGTCTATATTCCAGAATGATTTGGTAGAGTTAAAATTTTTTTAAAAAACTTTATTTATTGATTGGTTGTGGGACTACATACAGCAGTGTTTAGGGTTTACTCCTGACTATGCACTCAGAAATCACCCCTGGCAGGCTGGGGGAACCATATGGGTGCTGGGAATCAAACTAGGTCCCTCCTGGGTCAGCCGCATGCAAGGCATACTTCCTGCCGCTGTGCTATCTATATCTCCATCCCCCGTTTAAAATATTTTTTTAATAAAATTTTTATTTTTAAATATGTTGGGTTACATAACGTTGGCAATCATATTTTAGGTACAAATTAACATAAAATCAGGGGAACTCCCATCACCC
>PVKC010005717.1:0-20123 GCA_004027635.1 Crocidura indochinensis | reverse complement strand
TTTAACAAAATATATGAATATATAAAGTGGGGATATACCATGGAAATTCATATCTAATCCAGAGAGTCTAGCTCAAAAAGCCTTATGGATAGCATACTGGGTACAGTACTCTGGTAGAATTATTCTGACTATGTGTATTGATTGCATGAAATTAGAAAAGGTTTTGAATAGGTGTCATAGCAGCAAGCATATGCAAGACAGTTACGGGAACCTCAGCATCCAATAAAATACTTTCTCAGTAAGGATTATGAGTAAAACATGAAAGGTTTAGATGCAAAAAATTCAAAATATATGAATAATTGGGATTGGTATGTAACTAAATGTATATTATAAAACCTAAAGGAGAAAGATCAACAAATTCAAATTTAAGAGTTTGATACCAACTTTACAGGTCAACGACTGAAAAAAATTTTAAGTCTATCTTTACTGAGCTCACACTTGGTTTTCTGAGAAGCTAGTGGATTAGGGAGAAAAACTGGATTCAGCTCTGATGATGTTAATTTTTTTTGCGGTGATAAACTGAGAGTGAGGAATAATCACAGCATCAAGGTTCTATCAGTAATTGAAGATGCATGAATCGAATGTTCAGTCGGAAAAAAAATGAGTTTTGTTCAGTTCTTGTTGAAGATGCATGGTGACCATGCTTTAATTTTCCCAGCATTCCTCATTTTGGAAGAGAGGGATCCTTCTTCTAGAACTTTGTTTAGAAATTTGTTTTATTTTAATTTTTCACATTTATGTTAGTGTTTATTATATTTATATTAGTCGATGTAACCTGCTACTCATTTTGTTAGAATTTTAAAATTTTTCACTGAATTATGGTAGATTTTTTTTTATTTCAGAGGTTCACTTTATTCCTCTGTATGTGTTTTAATTGTCATTGCTTCCACCTTCCAAGTTCCAGGATCATCAACCAAAATACCTCATTATACTCATCCCATTCATCGTTTCCTCTTGATGAGAACAGTTGGTTCCAATGAGTGTAATTGTTTTGCTTTTATCCCTAAATAAATCCTATTAGAGAACCAAGGTTGTCTAATATTAAGCAAAGTTATTCTGATTGAAGGGGGAAAAAAGAGGCATCTTGATGTCCTATTTATGCAGCATTCTCTCCACAATGCTCTCAAAGTATGTCTTGTGCAGTCGAGTATTCCCCATGTCAGAGTGAGAAAATTAGATTAAGTCTCATGCTCTATAATAAGAGATCAAAGTGTAGGAAGATCTTTCAGTTATTGGAGTGAATCTGTTGTATCTGAATCATCTTCTGGGAATACCAACATCTATCTACACCAGTTCCATCATTTTTTATCAGTCAGGAATGAATATTCATGAACCGAGTTCTGATTAGTATGTGTATTTTTTACTTTTCATGGGATCAGAGTAATAGCTGGTAGTGCATTTGCCTTGCATGTAGATTCCATCATCAGCATCCTATATGATCCCATAAGCCACCCAGGAGTGATTCCTGGACATAGAACCAAAAGGAAGTCCTGAGCACATAACAACAATAACAACAACAAGAAGAAGAACAATAACCTCCTCTATGTTTATCTATGGGTACATGTGTGTTCATGTGTGTGTGCATGCACACATGTGTGCTGTGGATGCAATCAAAAGCACAAGATGCCTTCAGCTCACAGAATATGGTTTTTCCTCTTATATTCAATTTGTTCCAAGAACCAACTCATTTTAACCAGGATGATCAATGTGGCCTAAGACAGTAATAGTAACTTAAGCCTTATTGGTAAGACTTGCTTTTCTGGAAAAAAATTCTGTCTATAATTAATTGACTATCAAAGACAATCTGGAAAGACTGGGTGACTCTGAAACAGATGTTTCCACATAGGGTGGTAAAGCTGAAACAGCAGTACATGCTACAGGAAGTACACTCAACCAGAAGCTGTAGAACTTGGATTCATTCCCAGCTCTGACTTTGCCATATTAGAACATAAATAATTAAACTGCATGTGGTATATGGAGACCTGCACATATGGAATTGAGCATAAAGATAAATGATCAATGAGCAGACTTTGTCAACAATAAGTTTTTGATTGATATAAAACCTTGTATCTATTTCATAGAATAAAGAGAGATCTAAGTCTGGTATTGGGCCTAAGGACAATGATTTTCATGTGATAAAAGTTCTTCTTTGCAATACTAGACAAGAGTGGTAAAAATAAGTTACCCCAAGAAAATATCATCACTTTAACTGTAAAGACATAGTGAATATGTTCAGTCCAATATTTTAATCCCCAATACTAAGTCAAAGTCCATGCCTTAGAGAGCATTTAAGTTCTATCATAAACATTTTCTGTGATTAAATTTCTGAGTTATAGTTTAAGGAAAATATAGCAATAAACAAATGTAGATTTGATTCCTTAATTAAAGTGCCATGAGTCAAAATAAGCTAAATTTAAAAAAGGGAGATTGAAAAAATAAGTTTCTCCTTAAATTGCAATAACTGGGAGAATCAGACTCAAAAGAAATGGATAACTGGGATATTCAGAGTATGGGAGAAAAATACCTATTTTTATCTCTTTTGATTCTGTTGTCAATACGGCTCATATGACTCTCCTTTTGAAATTGCAATTTTCCAGAAGAGAGATTCAAACTGTTCCAGTTGAATCAGTCCATCAGTTCAGGATAAAGTTACTAAGGCAGAGATGTACAGACAGTTAATCTAGACTTGATTTAGGCCTCATACCTAGAGGTATTTAGCTCCTTAGGGTTGATAAACTAGGCTGCTCCTCATAAATAGGATCTAATTTAATCAAAAACAGCAACTACCATGAAGGGGTTAACTATTCTGAGTGATAAGCATGTAAAGGGATTGTAACTTAAGCCACTCACTTATATTAAACAGAAGAAGCATTTTTTAAAAAATAGGCCATGTCAACTCAAAAAAGTTGGGAGGCAATATTTTAAAAAAGCAATGAAAATTTTTTTGATTCACATTTTGTCCTTCCAAATTGTTCCATTAATTTGAACACTAGAATGTAGGCAAAATATGCTCCCGACTGTTCTTCCGTTTCCATTTAGGAAAAAACATAGAAAATTACTCTACACAAGTTACATTTGAAGAAGCTGGCATAATGAAACGATGCCAATTTGCAAAAGCCACATTTACGAAACTATTTTGAATAGTAAACTTCTTATCTATCCCTCTAGAGCAATGCAAGAGAAAACTAAAGACAAACACAGAATTTGGGAGTAAGACTATAAATGAGTAAAAAGAATTGCTCTCTTTAGCAGAAAGTAGTTTTTACCGCACATGCAGCTGTGAAACTTGTTACAGACTTGAGGTAATCTCTGAAAATTAGCCTGGTAAACAGGGATTAACTTGAGGGCAAGTAGTACTGTACACATGGTTTCAGGCTCTGTGTATCAAAAATAGGTAATATAAGAGACATTCTTGGCCTGTGATCAAAGAGCCACAATTTTCAGGCAATGTATATATAAATGTATTTCCCAGTGTTGACATAAAGTTTTCTCCTCATAGAGAACATGAAAGTTTTGAAAGTATGAGCATTGTTACAATATTTTACTCACTATCATATTTCTTCCCTTTCCTATATTGAATCTAGTATACACATTGTTAAATCTTCCTTCTTTCTTAGATTTCTTGGTGTTTTCAGTGATAATGACATAGAGTCCATTTCTTTAGACAATTTCAATAATGCATAACATAGTCTGTTCAAGCATATTCTTAGATGATTAAAATATTTTATCTATGAAAAAACTTGATTCACAATAATTTGTATACTCACTTGCTTTAGTTATTTTTTATATATTTAACTAATTTATCTTTAAACTGCAATAAACTTTAAGATTTCCAAGTATTTAAAGGGTATTAACAGGAAGAGAAAAATAAGCAAAGACTTGAATAAAAGGTTTCCTATTCAATGACCATGGAACCTTGGAAAAGTCCTTTGATTTCTCTGAACATCTTTCTATTTCCCTATAAAATGAGGAATAATATCAGTCTCCAGGGATGTTTACAAAATACTTAAATGGTTTTATTTAATTTAAAGTCTATAATATATAAATGAACTATACACACTATTTAAAAATCCACATTCCTATCTATGCATTTATATTTTAGTGGAGGAAGAGAGAAAATATCAGTTATTTTATTTATTTATTTATTTATTTATTTATTTATTTATTTATTTTTGGTTCACACCCAGCGACTCTCAGCTTTACTCCTGGATCTGAGCTCAGAATTTGCTCCTGGTATGCTCCAGGGACCATATGAAATGCTGGGAATCGAACTGGGTTCCATCCTGTGTTGGCCACATGCGAGTCAAATGCCACACCGTTGTGCTATTGCTCCAGCCCCTTATCAGTTAGCTTAAGGAGATGCAATATCTCAGCATTAAAGAGAATAAAATAACAAAATTTTACAAAGGAAAAAGGGTGCATGCAAGTCTCAGATATGGGGGGGAGGCGCAGTAAAACAAAGTTCATCAGAAATATTTTCACACTTCTCATTGCATAATTTTTCACACACTAGGTTAATTCTTCCTCCATAACAGAGTCATGATTAATGATGTCCAAACTTAACCTTATGGCTTATGACTTTGAAGGAAAACTTATTTGTTAGAAATAACCCTGAAGTGTCTGAGAGAAAGTATAAGAAGTAGATTGCTTACTTTGCATGTGACTTCAATCCACCCTATATGATCCAAGGACCTCTCCAGGAGTGATTCCTGTTGAAGAGCCACTTGGAAACCTTTAGAACTACTAGTGTGGCCTTTACACAAAATAAATTATAAATAGAAAATAACTCTGAGAACTTAATTGGCATGACTAGTCTTGCATGCCCAATTTTGACTACAATTAATAGAGAATATGTAAACAACAGAATACAGTAATCTCTTATTCTGTCCTATTTCTATTAGAAGGGGTGTTCTGAACAAATAATACCAAACATATTAATTAGTATAGCCAGAAATGCAGAGTCTCTTATATTGAAACCTTATTAATACCATGAGCATGACAAAATATAAAGTATTAATAGTTATTTAAATTTAGATTTTTGTCCTAGTTGTTTAGAGAGAGATATCTTCACAAAATGTTAGATGTTAAAAGTCTTCCATACACCACAAAAGTACCGAGGGGAGAGTAATTGATTATGGAAGGAGTCTATAGTTAATCCTATGACAGTATATTTCAGGGGTGGAGAAACCCTGTATGTCCTAGACCAAGGGAATTCCCTCTATAATATCCCGAATAGTTACTGTGCCTATGCAGGGGAAAACACACACGCAAAATAATACTTTTATCCACTTATATATGTATATTTATTGATTAATTTTTTGACTTCTTTATTTTGGTGTAGATATTGAAGTTGATGTGTCCAATTTTATTTTATTTTATTTTCCCTTTCTCTTTCTTTTTGCACCCCCCCCCCCACACATGGTTTCTTTTCAGAACCGAGACTATTGTGTGGTGCTTGCCTTTATTGCTGTAGTGCTCACTGGATAGTTAATTTGATATTTATTTCTGTATTGTGGTGCTTAAATTACCTTTTTCATGTCCTCTCTCAAACTGAGGTTGAAAGCCTCTAGTCTAGAAGGACTCATTTTCAGTTTATTTGATTTTTTTTATTTTTTAATTTTTTACCCCATTCTATTGCTTTTCTTTCCTTCAAACTAAACCACATAACTCGAATTATCTAGCTCCACCTCTCAAATAGAGGGAGAAACAAGGGAGGGTACCAGGACCAAATAGATATATGATCACTAATAGTAAACTAGACGAAGAGGGGACCACCTACTCTAGCAGCCTGGGGGGGGGGTGATGGTGGGGGATATGGGTTGCAGGAAGGGAATGAGGATGGAGGGAGGACAAATTTGGTGATGGCTATTCCCTGATTCAATGTTAGTATGTACCTAAAATACTATTGTGAAAGATGTGTAAGCCGATACGATCAAAATAAAAAAAATGCAATATAAAAAATGTTAGCTGTTCAGTTGACATTTTACAACCCTGAACTTAATGCTGTAGATGGTCTTCAAACTCATAAAAAACACAACTTCATTTTTTAGAGGAGATATTAGTGAAATGGTATGGTGTTTTATTTATGAAATAATTTGTTTTTAATTTAATTGAAACTCTTGTGAATGACAAGTTTTTCACAATTGTATTTCAGGCATATAATGACAATGAATTAGGACCACTCTCGCCAGCAGTACTGAACTCCCTCTACCTTAGTTCCTAGTATGCATCCCATACCTCCACCCTTAACCTCCCCCTGGACTATACTAGTGTAACAGGTCCATTTTGTGTTCAGCTTGCTATAGTTTGGGTTTGAGAGAGAACTTCTCAAGTTCCAATGTAAAATTATGAGAGTATTTAACAATAGTGTAGTGTATAATGGAAATTTGCTCAGTAGATAAATCTAAACATTTCATCATCATTTAAAACAAAAACTAAGTGAAGCTAAGAAAATATTTAATAATTTGATCATGGTGATTTGTATAATATACTTTTATTCTAAATCATCAAACTATACAACTTAAATATATATTTTACTTGGTTATGCAGCTCAATAAGAGTATGGGTGAGGATGGAAGAGATCATTCATGTACATAATTCCTTCTAAATGTCTTTGCCTCCACTTGAGCCAAAGTCCAAAGTTTCTTGGTTTTTTTTATCATCTGTTTGACAAGATGAACTGAATAATGACATTAATGAATTTCTCTTCCAATGTTTATTTATCATAACTTTAATTATATTGCCTGCTTTTTTGCACCCACATATGGTTTTTACAGGTAAGAGTAATTTCTTCTAATTGTACAATCAAAATGTCATTCTGATGGTGATTTGACTAAATTACAAGGGAATAATGAGTAAAAAATTGGATTCTACTTCTATTAATCACTCTTAGTGATTGATAGTATGGCTTCGGGCTACTCTTTTATCTCTCAAATATTCTGCCTCCAAATTATTATTGTGAATGATTTCATAGGTTCTTCATACTTTGGCATTCAAAGATTCTATAGCCTCTCAGTCTTTATAGATTTTTAGGGAGATATATGTTTTTTTATTAAAACAACTTTTGAAAAATTCCTGAATTTCAAAAAATTTGAGTTCTAGAAATAGAGACAAATAAGAGAAGGTTTGATTTTTTAACATGATTTTTATTGTTGTTCTCTCTTTCTTCCCTTAACAGCTGGCTCACCTTAGGGGCTTCTGAGAAACACCGGGATTATAAGAAAAAAAAAAAACAACAACACAACTCTCACTACATACAATCCATTGACTTGAGTCTCCTGGAGCTCAAAAAATCAAAACAAAACAAAAGAAAACCTAAAAACAGTATTCTATTTTGTTTGATCTGTATTTTCTCCATCTGTTCTAATTACATCCCTCCTTGAGAGTAAGACAACTACGACTGTCGGTTGCAATGTAAGGGTGAACAAGATTAATTAACACTGAAGACAGATTCCAATTGCCCTACATCACACCCCTGTCCAGATGCATTAGCCTGTGAGAGGGTGGCTTCCTTTCTGTGACCCACTGCTCATGACTTCACTGCTTGCTTGTCTCAGCCTCATACATGGATCTTCTTTCCTGAATTACTTCCCAAAAGTTCCATCAAAAGGCACTCATCAGGGCTGATACGACAAAGCACCTTAGTCACAGGGAGGGGACATATGTTTAGGACAGAGAGTCATATTTTACTGCTTTCTCTAGGACTTTCAGATAAAACAGCATTACCATGAGTTAAGATTATTCATTCACCCAGTGCAGAAAAAGTGATTTTAAAATCACTTTACAGATTGAAGGTAAGAGACTCGGGAAAATAGGATAATATACATCAAGTGACACAACTGATGAGTTCTAAAATCCAAACCCAAATTCAGTGTCTTTTTATTCTATCTATTTTTAAATTAATCTATTTATTTAAGCACCATGATTAGAAACATGTTTGCAGTTGGGTTTCAGTCATAAAAAATACATATCTCCTTCAACAGTGCAAGATTCCCACCAACAATTCCTCTACCTTCTTTTTTCCCCATCCCCTATCTTCAAGACAGGTATTCATTTTCTCTCACTCACTATTATTTTCACGATAGTGGTTGGTGTAGTTATTCTCTAACTGAATGCACCAAACTTTGTGGTAAGCTTTATATCATGGGCTGGTCCTTTCAAACCTTATCTCTATTGCCTCTGGGTAATATTAATATATATTTTACTTTTCAAGACCCTATAGAAGAGAGAGACTATTCTGTGTCTCTCAGACATATTTCACTCAATATAATAGCTTCCATATCCAGCCATGTATAGGAAACTATCATTACTTCACTTTTTCTGACAGCTGCAAAATATCCCATTGTTTGTATGTGCCACAGTTTATATAGACACTCCTCTGTTATTGGGCATATGGGTTGTTTCCAGATTCTGGCTATTGTAAATAGCACTGCAATGAAAATAGGCATGCAGAAGGCATTTTTTGTATTGTATTTTTGTGTTCTTAGGATATATCCCTAGGAGTGGTATAGGTGGATCATATGGGAACTCAATGTTCAATTTTTTAGGAGCCTTCATATTTTCCTGAAAGGCTGAACTGGATGGCATTCCCATCAGAAGTGGGTGAGTATTCCTTTATCTCCACATCCTGCCAGCACTGTTTGTTCTTTTACTTTATGATGTGTTCTAAAGATAGTACCACATTCTTGTTTTGATTTGCGTCTCCCCAATAATCAATCATGTAGAGCATTTTTTTCATGTGCCTTTTGGCCATCTGTATTCTTTTTTGAGGAAGTGACTGTTCATTTCTTCTCTTCATTTTTTGATGGGGTTAGAGTTTATTTTTTGTTAAGTTCTGTCAGTACCTTGTATATCTTAAATATTAGGCCTTTACCTAGTGGGTGTTGGATGAATACTTTCTCCCATTTCATAGGTGGCCTTTGTATTTTAGTCACTGTTTCCTCTGAGGAGCATAAGCTTCTCAGTTAACTGTAGTCCCATTTGTTTATATCTGCTTTCATTTCTTTGGACAGTAGTGTTTCCTCCTTGAAGATGTCATGGAGTGTTTTACCTACATGTTCTTTATATACCTTATTGTTCCTGGTCTGATATCAGGGTCTTTAATTCATTTGGATTTTACTCTTGTGCTGGTATTAGATGGTGGTCCCAGTTCACTTTTTTTTTTTTTCATGTGGTTGACCAGTTGCCCCAACCAAAAAGAGAATGCAAGGAAATGGAGACAGATATCTGGAAATACTCCCCAAAGCATTGTACTGACTTAATGCAATTCCTCTAAGGATAGCCAACATTCTTCAAAGAAGTGGACAAAACACTCCTGAAATTTATTTGGAACAATAAACACCCACGTCTAGCTAGAGAAACCCTTAGGAGAAAGAAGATGGGAGGAATCACTTTCCCCAACTTTAAATTGTATTATATAGCAATTGTCATTAAAATAGCATGGCAATGGAATAAAAATACAATCTCAGATGAATAGAATAGACTTGAGTATTCAAAGAATGTTCCCTAGATGTACAATTAATATTTGATAAAGGGGCAAGAAACACAAAATGGAGCAAAGAAAGCCAGTTCAATGCCTTTTTAACTGTTATTTTTAGTCTGTTTCAAATACCCCAAGGTTCCCAAACTAAGATGTCCACTTTTCCCTTCTCTCATTATTTCTATTTCCTCACCAACTTAAATTTTTAAATGCCATATGATTTAATAATTATTATGTCAAAAATATTTTAGTTCTTTTTCCTTTGTTGCAACTTTTATACTGTGTTACTTTAAAAATGGTTTCAGATCAAGGATACAACTCAGCACTATATTACTTTCCTTGCATATGTGAGGCTATAGGATTGATTCCTCTCATTTTATCTTTGATGCTAAAATTACTTAATACACCCAGAAGAGGCATATTGTGCTTCACCACTAGATTCATGATGACTGAATGTATTGTTAATAAAAATCCTTTGATTGACTCAGTAAAGACAAACTAGTTTCTGTTTTCATTGATAAGAAATGGTATCATATCGATACTAAATACATATCAATAAAATATTATTATTTTATAGTTCACTATAAGGTATAATGAGAATCACAGGAGAAAGAACTGGTAGTAAATTTTATTTGTTGTGGGGCCGGAGAGATAGCATGGAGGTAGTGCCTTTGCCTTGCATGCAGAAGGTCGGTAGTTTGAATCCTGACATCCCATATGGTCCATGAGCAATTTCTGAACATAGAGCAAGGAGTAACCCTCGAGCACTGCCGGGTGTGACCCAAAAACCAAAAATAAATTATTTGTTGTGTCTGCTATAGGGACCACACCCAGTGATACTCGGGTTTACTTCTGCTCTACATGCAGAAACTGTTCTTGGAAATGTTGAATCATATGGGATGATAGAAACTGAACTCAAGTCAGGCACTTGCAAGGCAAACACCACAAGCACTGTAATATTTCCCTAGTCTCTGCTAATGAATTTTAAAGCATATTTAAAAAAATAGTACCAGTTATAGTATAGCTTATTTAAGAAAATAGTACCAGATATAGTTCAAAGTTAACAGTCAATGAGGGTTATTTCATTACCAAATAGATAATATCAGTTCTGTTCTAAGAAATAATTGCTGCTATATCTGAAAACTTAAACAAACTCATATATGGATTTAGTTGGTTTGGGGACCATGTCAATCAGTTCTTAAAGCATATTATTCCTAACTCTGCACTCAAGTGTCACTCTGTGTAGTACCAAGAAGTCAGATTGGATGCCAGAGATCAAACCTATAGCAGCAACATGCAAATGCCCTACTCACTGTATTATCTCTTTGACTCCAAATCCATATATATATTTTTTTTTTGGTTTTTGGGCCACACCCAGTGACGCTCAGGGGTTACTCCTGGCTATACGATCAGAAGTCGCTCCTGGCAGGCATGGGGGACCATATGGGGAACCGGGGGATCGAACCGCAGTCCGTCCTAGGTTAGCACAGGCACCTTATCTCCAGCGCCACCGCCCGGCCCCCCCAAATCCATATTTTAATACAAAAATTTGCTCAAAGAGGGACACATATGAACAATACTATACTTTCAACAGATAAAATTCTAAAGAAAAGATAAAATTCTAAAGAACGTATTCAAGGTGTTTTGGACAGAGAATCATAGGTAGCTCATTCATTACATTAGTGGAAGAAATGGTGACAAATAAAACCATTTGTGCAGGCCAGTATGATAGTGCAAATATTAAGGCACTTTCCTGATGTGTTGCAGCTACAATGCAATACCAAAGTCTATCACTGCCTATTGGACCTAAACACTGCTCAATGCACAGAAGCATGGGACTTTTGGCAGAAGTATTAGGTTTACCTCTCATATAAAACACAGCCAAGTTTTTGGGCTGAAAAGGCTCCATGGTCTATAAATATGTTTAGGGAAAGGGAATTAGTACTTGGATTGGCCGAAATATCTGGTAAATGGTACTTATAAAAGCAGTAAGACCATTGAATACATCTGTACCTACATAGGTTATGATACAAATCTTCATTTGAAAGATATAGTTTTAATAGTGAATAAATATAAAATTAGAGCAAATAGAACTTGGATTAAGTTACTTACCTTGCCTGTAGCCCACCACTGTTTAAATATTGGCACTGGTTAAGATCTTCTAAGTACCCCCATGTGTGATTTCTTGAGTACAGAACCATAACCAGCAATAAACCATCACTGGGTGTAATCCAAATAACAATTTGATAAGAAGAAAAGCTTGAAGTTGTGGATTATGAGCATTACATTCATAATTGCTTAAATGCCTTCATTTATCATATTTACTTTTACTATAACATAAACTTTAGTAAGGGACTATAAAAGACAATCTTTTTTGTTTTGTTTTGTTTTGTTTTTTTCAGGCCACACCCATTTGATGCTCAGGGGTTACTCCTGGCTAAGCGCTCAGAAATTGCATCCCGACTTTGCCTCCTGCAGCCCCGAGGTAGTTTGATACCCCTGGTCTAGAGCGATAGTACAGTAGATAGGGTCCTTGTTTTCCATGTGGCTGACCTAGGTTTAATACTTGGCAGCCCATACAGTCCCCTAATATCACCAGGAATGATTGCTGAGTACAGAATCCAAAGTAACCCCTGATTAGAACAGATTGTGGCTTCAAAACAAAGAAAAACGTTGGCCAGAAAATGGTTCTTCCTAGATTTGATGAAAAAGTGAAAGAAAAATCTAAAAAAAAAAGTTTGAGAAATGTCAGAAATTGTGCGAAGTGTTTAATGTGCATTTTCTTCACTGGAGTGGGGTGTTTGTACTTACAAAACCTATTGGTAGCTTACTATACCCTGATATAACCTATTATAGTTACAGTTGAAAGCCTACTATACCTATGAGAGAGAGAGATTGATAAGTAGGTAGGTAGATGGAGGGTGGACGGTGAGTGTGTGGATGAATGGATGGATGATAGATAGATGATAGATGGTGGGCGAGTAGAAGCATGGAAAGAGAGATGATAGATAAATAGAAAGAAATGGATAGATAAATGATAAATAGATATGTAGAGATAGTTTTTGAACCCTAGAAACTGAGAGAATTCCATTGTGACCAAGTTGGTGTTCAATGGTGTGTAGAGTGAGGCTCTCTAGAAAGAGGTCACCCCAGAAATTCCCAGATGGCACTCCCACCACAGTTTTCAAAGATTTCAGTAGAATCCTGGATTGAATTTCACTGAGCCATATTGGATTCAGTGCTCATCTTTAGACTTGTCATTGCAACCTGAGGTGGAATGTACTATTGGATCAGTCCTTCTGTGGGTCGTGTGGGAATGAAATAATGGTTTACATCTGAGAAAGTTCCTGATACTCCTTCTCAACATAAAGATCCTATTAACAGAGTAAGAGAAGATAGACACAGAGGCAAAGACGAGTAATAATGACCTCGTTTGCAAAGAAGGGGAGTTTCTGCATACTTCTCAGTCCGTATTGGGGCCCATGTCTCCTCGCAATGCACAAGACACATCCAAACTACACTCTGGGAGCCCTTAAAATGAACTGTACTATTTTACAGGGAGATAACATTACTGAAGATTTTGGGTTTTCATTTTCAGATACCACTCTCTTTGGCTCTAAAAACTTATTTTATATATTTAAATTGGATAGTTTAGTAACTAACCTTATCCTTGATGTCTACATATATTCTCTATATGCCACAAAGAAACAAGGAAAAAGAAGTGAGTGGGTGGGAATGTGTTCCTGATGGGATGCTGCGTAGTAAACCAATTCAAAGTGTTTTAGTTTAAAACATAAAGGTTCTGAAAGTTACATTTGCATGTTAATCGTCTTATCATGTGACTGATCTGGGTTTAATTCCTGGCACCACATGGGATCGTCCAAATACTTCCAGAGTGATCCCTGCCAGAAGCAAGCCTAAGTACAGTCAAATGTGGTCCCCAAATAAATAGATAGAACAGATGAAATCAGAGCTGGGATCTAGCACAGTGATTATGGTGAATTGTCATGGCAAGTGGTAGGGGCATTATGTATATTTACTGAGGAGTTGTCCCATCTGATTCTAACATTTTGCCCTCTGATGCTCATTCCACTGAGCCTCGTGGGGAATCTCTGCTCCTAAATTGGCTTTCTAGGTTCAAATAATTCACTGCCAGATATTTTAGGTGGAAAATGCTTCTTTAAAACCAACTACCACTTTTCCATCTTCTGTCCCAGAGACATGATGAACTCATTTGTTATTGAGTTCTTTCATGCCTTGTAGTTTAATTCTTATTTATAAACTGCATAACAACCTTTAATTAATTGTCAAATGTGCCAGTACATTGATATTGTTATTAAAATAGTGTGATATATACTACATTTGTTAATATTGTGATACAAACAAAATGTGTATAAAAAAGAAAATATCTGTTTCTTTAATTTATAGTAGATTATGGTGGGTTTCAAAACAAATATGGCTATGTTTGTATTGCAAAAATGTAACACAAATTTAATTACTGCCACCCCAAATAGACCCCTGGGCTCTTCTTTTTTGTTTTGTTTTGTTTTGTTTTAGGCCATACCCATTTGATGCTAGGGGTTATTCCTGGCTATGAGCTCAGAAACCACCCATGGCTTTTGGGGACCATAAGGGGCACCAGGGGATCGAACCTCAACCTAGGCTAGTACTTGCAAAGTCTTAACTATAGCGCCACCCTCTCCCCGAATCTTTTTTGAGCATCTTTGAGCACTACAATTTGTGGCACTATAGTGGAAAGAACACAATTTATAGACACACAGTGTGTCATAATCCCTAAGCAACCCCTCCTGCCCTGGTAACACCATTTAAAAATTATTCCCAACTAAAAATACCAGATGTGGAATGCACTCTATGGGTCTTCTAAAGACAGTGTGTGGATGGCCACTGAGCACAAGAGATTCAATTTGGGGCATAAATACGAAGTGTGGACTCCATCTTTTTCTGAGCTATTTTTCATAGCCCAAGTTCATCTTTACAAATCTTAGAATACCAAATTATACTTTAACAGGGACTGGAGAGATAACACAGTGGTAGGGCATTTGCCTTACCTGTGGAACTGACCAGGGTTTGATTACTGGCAACCCATATAGTCCCTTGTGCTTGCCAGGAATGATTTTTGAGCACAGAGTCAGGAGGAATACCTGAATGCTGCTGGGAGTGACCCAAAAACTATATATATATATATATATATATATATATATATATATATATATATATATATATACAGAATTATATATATTTATATATGTAAATTATATTATATATAATTATATATATTTACAGAATATATATATATTTACAGAATTAAGATGATAAATTATTCTTTCTCAACAATAATAAGTACCATTTATATACACCCCTAAAATATCAAGAACTTTCTACCTGTCAAAAGCTCAAGTGCTTCATTCTTTGACACTGTAGGTTAACATGCAGTGTTGATATGCTTATTTTTCACAGAAGGTTTTCTTTTTATATGTTGGTTCTTTGGAAAATGTTTGATGATTACCTATTCCAATTACATAAACACTGAAAGTAGTGTAATGAAGTTATGTTGACCAAAACAGAGCATCAGATTCCTCCAGTCGTGCAGCATAATAATTAAAAGCAATAGAATTTGATAATCTAGCTAGATCATCTTGTAAGATTCAACAGTTGTCAAAAATAAAATCAGCTTTGGGTTGATTATTTTAAATTTCTTTCTTTTTTTTTTTTTGGTTTTTGGGTCATACCCGGCAGTGCTCAGGAGTTACTCCTGGCTCCATGCTCAGAAATTGCTCCTGGCAGGCACGGGGGACCATATGGGGCACCAGGATTCGAACCCATGACCTTTTGCTTGAAAGGCAAACGCCTTACCTCCACGCTATCTCCCGGGCCCCGCTTATTTTAAATTTCTTAAGGGACTGGGAATAATATAGAATGAGTACAGAATAATGGAGAAAAATATAGATGAGGGCAGAAAAGGAAGCAAAACGAGGAGGAGGGTCCCTGGGGAAATGTGGGAAAGAGGATGGTGTGAGGGAGAGGGTCGTCATGATAGGTGGCAGATTTTTTTTCATTGTTGCTTTTGAATCTATTGAAAAATGGCAGATGAGAGGAATAAGACCCCTAGCCCTGACCTGTGGGTTCTTGCTGAGTCAAGTGGCTTTTCATGATGCCACTATTCATTTGGATCCAATGACTTTATTTATTTATTTATTTTTTGTTTTTGTTTTTGGGTCACACCCGATGACGCTCAGGGGTTACTCCTGGCTATGCGCTCAGAAGTCGTTCCTGGCTTGGGGGACCATATGGGAAATCGGGGGATCGAACCGTGGTCCGTCCTAGGCTAACAAAGGCAAGGCAGGCACTTTACCTCCAGCGCCACTGCCTGGCTCCCAGATGAAATGACTTTAGACCTTGGCAATTACTCTGCCCAATTCAGTTCCTCATGCCTCACACATAGTTTTTCCTCCTCATTTAGATCGATATCCACAAATTCTGCTGATTCCACCTGGGGAAAGAGGGCAGAATGGAATTTGTTGGCAAAGTGACCTTAGGAAGGACAGTTCCTCCCAGGCATCCAACAATGTACGTGGGATGTTGAGTAAAGGAGGTGTAAGTGGGCCCATGTGCAGGGGAAGTATTAGTTGAAAGAAAATAGAGGAGGGAAATCAAGAGTTTAGGAGCACAGAAATGGAGGTCAAGCTGACCTCAGCGTCTGTGCCACTGTTCTCTGCTACAGCTTCCTCTTCATCCCTGATAAGTACCTCCAGCAGATTGGCCCACTCCTTGTCTTCTTTGGTGCTTTCCACCTCATTGTCTCTGGAGGAGCCCCAGAGTGTCAGAAAACCAAGGAACCAGAGCAGAATGGGGCCTCTTGTGTAGCCCCAGCACTGATTTGAGAATCCAAAAATGACATGGTCTGAGTACTCAGAGCTCTATAGTAGTGAAGGTTTTGCTGTGACAAAAGAATCTTTATTTTTAGGGGCCAGAGTGATAGTCTAATGGGTAGAGTATTTGCATTTCATGAAGCCAACCAGGTCTTGATGCCCAGCATCCCATAAATTCTCCTGAGCATAATTCTAGAGCAAAGAGCCAGGAGTAACCCCTAAGCATCAAGCATCATTGGGTGTTATCTCAGCCTTCCTCACATCTTTATTTTTATATTTTTTTGGTTTTATTGGCCAAACCTGGTAAAGCTCAGGGGTTACTCGTGGTTATGTGCTCAGAAATTGCTCTTGACGCTGGGGAATCAAACCACGGTCCATCCTAGGTTATTGCATGCAAGGCAAATGCCCAACTGCTTGCACCACTGCTCTTGCCCAAACATGCAGAATCTTAAACATGTGCCAACACCATCACACATACATACAACACATACACACAAATATATATATATATATTTAGATAGATTAGATAGATATATGATAGAGTGACAGTTACTCATTTGCAAGAAAGGAGGTTTCTGCATCCTTCTCAGTCCCTATTGGGGCCTGTGTACCCTCTCAAGACACAAAAGGCATCCCTACTACTTTCTGGAAGACCTTCACAAACTTTGGGAAATGAGAACTTTTAAAAATGAACTTTTTCATTTAGGTGAGAGAAAACATTACTGACGATTTTGGGTGTTCAGTTTTAGATACCACTGTCTTTGGCTCTAAAAACACACTCTATATGTTTCAATTGAATTGTTTTCTCTCTAATCCCCTTAAGGACTATGTATATTGTCTATATGCCACAATGAAGTAAGGAAAAAAAATGAGTGGATGAGAGTGTGTTCCTGATGGATGCAGAATGATAAACCAATTGTGTTTTATTTTAAACATAAAGGTTCAAGGGGTCTGAGTAATAGTGCAGAGGTAGGATGGACCTGGGTTCAATACCTGGTATCCCTTATGGGCTCCCACAACCAGGAGCAATTTCTGAGTGCATAGCCAGGATTAACCCCTGAGCATCACTGGGTGTGGCCTCAAATCCAAAATTAAATAAAATACAATGAATAAAATAAAACCAAAAACATGAAAGTTCAGAAAGTTACCACAACATGTTAATTGCCTTGCATGTGGCTGATCTGAGTTCAATTGCTGGCACCACATAGGATCATCCCAACACTTCTGAAGTGATTCCTCAGCAGAGTCAGAAATAATTTCTGGATTAGCATATTCTATTCAATTAGCATAGGGACACACAATTTTGTAGTTACCCTTTACCGGTAAGTAGTCTTTTGGTTCTTGTCTATGATGAACAAAGTTTTGCATATTGAATGCAAGTTTGTGAATGCATGTGTTCCATTCACTTAGAAGTTGAGTTTTTGGCCAACTAATAATTTAAATTCATACTTAAAAACTTTAAGCATTGTACTTCCTATGAAGAGTTCAGATTCTCCACATCCTCACCATGATCTCTTTTTTGCTTGTGTGTTCTTTTAAAGTAATTGAATGAGCATCACAGATTATCTTCTTGATCAATCATTTTATTCCAGTGATGAATATAGTATTATGCATTTATTTTTCATCTAATGACTATTCATAGATATTATTTGGTTAAATTTCTATTCAAATATTCAAATTTTAAATTGGGCCATATGGGTGGAAGGTGGGAGCTACACCTAACATCAAACTTGGGAAATATTCCTGGGAGAGCTCATGGAAAATGAGATTGGGGATTGAATACGATGTATCCACATGCAAAAAAAGAGTGTCATAGGGGTCGGAGAGATAGTACAGCGGGAGGCTTTTTGTCTTGCATGCAGGTTGGTGGTTCGAATCTCAACATCCCATATGGTGGCTGGAGCCTGCCAAGGACGATTTTTGAGCTTAAAGCCAGGAGTAGCCCCTGAGTTTTGCTGGATATAACCCAAAAACCAAAAATAAAGAGTGTCATAATTCCTGTGCTCCCCTTGGTATGCCATAAAAAATTATTCTGAACTATAAATACCATTTGTGGAATACACCGTTTCTGGGGCCTCTAAAGAAAGTGCATGATGGCCACTGTACACAAGAGATTCAATTTGAGGCCAAAGTACAAAGCATGACTTCCATCTTTTTTGAACTACTTTTCCTAGCCCAGATCTATCTTTACAAATCCTAAAATACCAAATTCTACTTTACAGGAGTCAGCGAGATAGTACAGTGGTAGGACGATTGCCTTGCATGGGGCCAACCCAGGAAAGACTTGTGTTTGATTCAGGGTATCCCATATGGTTTCCTGAGTCTGCCAGGAGTGATTTCTGAGTGCAAACTAGGAAAAAACCCTCAGTGCCTCCAGGTGTGACTCAAAAAGAAAAAAAATATTATATTTTTACAAAACTAAGGTTATAAATTATTTTCTTACCCAACAGTAATAAATATCATTTATATATGCACCCCTAAAATATCAAGAACTTTCTAATTGTCTAAAGCACAGTGCGTCATTCTTTCACACTGTAGGCTAGAATTCAGGTTCGGATGTGCTTATTTTCACAGAGGGTTTTCTTTTTATATGTTGGAACTGCTGGACATGTTTTATATGCTATTCCAAGTACATGAAAAACTAAGAATAATGTAATGAAGCTATGTGGAACAAAACATAACATCAGATGCCCGCAGCCCTGCAGCATAAAAAATTAAAAGCAAATGGAACTCGATAAGCTAGACCCTTCCAGTAAGATTCAAAGGTTGCTAAAAGTAACATTAACTTCCATTTATTAACTGGGGATAATATGGAATGAAAGAGAATATAACAGATAAGGGCAGGAAAGGAAGCAAAATAAGAAGGGGGAAATGGGAGAAAGAGGATGGATGGTGGGAGGGGGAGTGTCTTGATTACATGTGATATATTTTCATTGCTTCATTTCTTTTGTACCTATGGAAAAATGGTATATTAGAAGCAAACTACAAAAAAAGCACACCCCCAACCCTGGTGTGTGTGTTCTTGCGGAACCATGCACTCCTGGGTGTCAGATTCCTGCTCTAAAGCGAGGATGTTGGAGATTAGCCAAGTACTAGACCCAGTTCAGCATATCAATACACCTACCACTAGGTTCTTTCCCAGGAGCATTGAGGTCAACCTCGATCCATTCTGACTTCCACCTAGGTGGGGACAGAGGCAGAATGGAATTTGTTGGCGAAATGACCTGAGGAAGGACAGTCCTTCCCAGGCATCCCACAATGTCCGTGGGATGTTGAGCAGAGCAGGTGAGGTAGGCCCGTGTGTGCCAGAAGAAGTGGCGGTTGAGAAGAAATGGAGGGAGGAAATCAAAGTTTAGAGGGTTTGACCCTGAAACACACTGTGGGGGTGTCAAGCTGACCTCGGCCTCTGTGCCACTGGTCTTCACCACAGCCTCCTCCTCATCGTACATGAGCTCCAGCACCTTGGCCCACTGCTCGTCTCCTTGGGTGTTTTCCACCTCATTGCCTGTGGAGGAGCCCCAGGGTTTCAGAAAATCAAGGAGTCAGAGCAGATTGGGCCCCCCTGAGCGGCCTTCTTCCCAAAGGTGGCATCACACTCCTTGGGAGCTTGCCACTCACTCTTGAGGTCACTGAGCTTGTCTTGTAGCTCCTGCTTTAGTTCCTCTGTGGTTTCCAAAATACCCTGAAGGGGAGGGAAGAAGGTCAGGAGGGCTGCAGGGGGGAAGCCAGCTCCAGGCCTTCCTGGTCGCCCTGCT
>PVKC010005716.1:0-32558 GCA_004027635.1 Crocidura indochinensis | reverse complement strand
GATGTTCTTGACCGTTGATTCTTCCTGGAAATTTTCTTCCTGGGTCTCTGGGACTCCAATGATTCTTAAGTTGTCTCTGTTTATCTTATCATAGACTTCCATTTTCATCTGTTCTCATTCTTTGACTATTTTTCCATTGTCTGTTCGTTTGTTTTAAGTTTTTTTTTTCAATCTCTCCCACTGTATGAAATTGTTATTTATCTCATATTCCACAGCACCAATTCTATTCTCAGCTTCTTCTACCCTGGTATTGAGATCATCCATTTTACCATTCAATTCATTTACTGAGTTTTTCAGGTCTGTTAGTTGACATGTTATTTCAGTTTGGAGTTTTGTGATTTCTGTCATCATATTTTCTTGGTTCTTATTGGTGTTCTCTTCAACTCGGTCCATGGTTTCTTTTGTTCTTTCAGCATCTTCCATATTGCTTTTCTAAAGTCCTTATCTGAGAGATTGATTAGTTTGTTGGTCATTATCTGGTCATCAGAATTGTCATCTTCATTCCCTATGTCTGATGCTGGCCTGCGTTGTTTCCCCATTGTCACACTAGTATTGTGTGTTTTTCTACGTGTTGCAGTGGTATTCATTCAAAGGATCAAATCTTGGACCTAGACATACAGCAGAGAAGACTGTCCAGAGAGAAATGTTGGGCTTCAGTGATCCAGCACAGTCCTTAGTGTGACTTTTTCTCTTCTTGTTGCGATGATGTTCTTTCCTTAGAAAGAGTGCATGGCCGCGGAGTGAAGCGGAGTGGAGCCAAAGTGCTCCTCTGCAGCCTCTTTTCAGCCCACTCCCACGAGGTCCGGAAGACAGGAAAGGACAAATAAACACAAAGAAAAGACAGGACTCACAGTTCTTCACAGTCAGCCCCACTAGGCAGGCATGGATTCGCAGAAATTCCCAGCCTGACATCACAAACAGGGGACCTTGCTTTTGCAAAGTACTCGCTTCTTGCCGATTTCACTTTGATGAGGTGTTCCTGGGCGATCCCGACCTAGAATGGACCTCTGGGAGAGCGAGTTATTTTTTTTTGAGCTGATTTGGTCCACTCCCATGAGGTCCGGACGACAGGTGAACAAATAAACACAAAGAAAAGACAGGACTCACAGTTCTTCGCAGTCAGTCCCACTAAGCAGGCGTGGATTCGCCGAGCATCACTCTTCAGCTTTTTCACCTTGAGCATTTGGAGAAATGCTCCTTACAACTGAAATGAGTGTATTCATGTATTTGCTTGTTCACTTGTTAGTTCCCACCCACTCAAGTTCGTGTCAACCCCACGGCATTGTCAGTTTCTATAAATACAGAGCCCACACTACCTACTTACCTCTGCTTTCTCAGCTTGGTGCAGACAAATTCACACCTGCTCACTCAGTCCACCCTTCATAATCAATACTGTAAAAGAAAATCATTAAAAATACTCATTAACTAAGTAAATAGCCATTAAGAGGGACTTAGTAATATCACAGCATTTTAGCCATCAATAAGGCATAATGATTAAATCCTGCTACAATCCTTCCATTCTTTTAAAATGAGAGTTTGTGTGAAGATAAACAGATTCCAAAGCTTCAGAGTGTGAACCTTAATCTCTTTGTAAATAGAATTGTCTTCAGGACTAGAGTGATAGAACAGGGGAGAGGGCATTTGTCTTGCACCTGGCTGACCCAGGTTTGATTCCCAAAAATCCCACATGGGGGCTGAGCTTGCCAGAAGTCATTTCTGAGAGCAGAGTCAAAGTAATTACCCCTGAGATTTGTTTTGAGGTGTAGCCTCAAAACAAAACAAACAACAAAATAGAATTGTTTCTGTAAACTACAGGTGGGCTTATTTTTACACATTTTAAAACATCAGAAATAACATAAAAATAGACCACCAGGGGCCAGAGAGGTGGCTCAAGCAGTAAGGCATCTGCCCTGCCCACACTAGCCTAGGACAGGCCTAGGTTCGATCCCCTGGCATTGGTCCCCCAAGTCAGGAGTGATTTCTGAGTGCATAGCCAGGAGTAACCCCTGATCTTCACTGGGTGTAGTCGAAACCCCCCCCCAAAAAAAGACAACCAAAAACTCCCCAAGTCCCTTCCTTAGAAACAGCCACAGTCTCTAACATATAGTATTTATAGTATCTCTGGGATAGAGGCATATGTAAACTTTTACCTAAGCATGCTCTTTCTCTATATATTAATCTATGTTTTTTCCCCACTCCTGGTGACAATATTCCAGGGTCCCAAGACCAGATATATCCTTTTCTTTTCAATGGTTACACAGTGAATGTGAAATAGTCTCTATTTTTGAAAAAGAATTTAACACAGTAGTATTTTCAGAAAGATATTACTGTACCAGTTTCTCTTTATCTCCTGTTGCAGTTTCAACCACACAGTTTTACTTATTCCTACTATCTAGGTGTGAAAATAGTCATTCCTCGCTGTCCTTTAAGTTTTGGTTCATTTTGTCCACTAATTCTGTGCATGTGACATGTAATTAGTATTAATTTCTAGAACCCAAAAAATCTAGTAACAGGTTCTCTTCACATAGATCATATAAAAAGAAAGTCTTGATTGCATAACTATTTCTGGTTCTATGCTCAGAAATTGCCCCAGCAGGCTCAGGGGACCATATGGGATGCCGAGATTCAAACCACCGTCCTTCCACATGCAAGGCAAACGCCTTACCACTGTGCTATCTTTCCGGCTCCCCAACTTCTAACTTCTAATGAAGATCTTCCCCCTATACATGCATGCAAGGTCTGTGTTCAAGTCTTTCAAGGAAGGAATGATCCCTGAACATAGAAATAGGGCACAAAGCAGGTCCTCATTTGGTATTAGCAGTACCCTTCTAAAACAACAAATTTCAAGTATGACACCTAAGTATAGTATTCAATACTTAGTATTTCAGAGGCAAGAAAAATATATTGAAAAGAATAATTGAGATTTGAATCTCAAGTATGTCCCAGGGAGGGGGGGGCACAAACATCAAAGTACACAGAAGTTCCTTCCAGCAGTGTTTCAGGAACCATGCACCGTCAGAGACCTGCCAGGGTCTGACACATGAAGGAATGTGCCATACCACTGTACTACATTTCCAGCCCTCAAGTATATTCTTAGTCTTTTCTTGCAAACTTGACCTCTATACCTTCAGTCAGCAACTTAAGATGACTCTCTTCTCTTTCAAAACAGGAAAAAAATAGTTTCAAATGTATTTTTCACAGGGGTAATTTAGTACTTCCAGCTTTCTGATCTAATCCCAATAACAATTACTCCAAACTTCTGTTTTTCAGGACAGTATTGTATTCTTGGTTTTTTTTGGAGGGGAGAGGGGGGAACCAGGGGACCAATAATGGGATTACTGCCTATGCTGTGTGATCACAACCACACTTCTACAAAAGGAAGAGAACCTGTGTTACTAGAACCTTCCCACACCTCTTAAAATGTTGGGCAGGTCTTAAGCTTGTAAAAATATAAAACTATCCACTTAATAAAATGTAAATTTCTTCCCTTTCAAATAAAGGAGAAAATAAAAAGCCACTAAAATGAAATAAGCCAAGTGTGCAAACAGCCAGCCAAATGATATTCATCTGTTAGAGTTTCAACCTAAACAGAGATCCTTCCTTCTTACTGACCTGGCTCCTGGGGTCAGAGCTAGATCAGCTATAGGTAGAACAGGATGATAAAGTCTGGACCCATCACTGATAGATGAGTTTGGAAAAGGTGTTGAGCAGAGAAGTAAGAGAACTGCTGGGCAGAATAAAGTATTTGGGAAACAGAGAGTGTAAAATGTCTGACAAATGTATTTCCAATGACACATCAGAAGTGATTTTTTTTGTTAAGAGGAAGAAAGAACAGAACTGTGGATTTATCCCCACCATTAGGAAGCAGCCAGACAAGAAGAAATAAAATCTTTTCTATTTGCCTGTGAGGAATCCTGTCCTAAATACTAGGAGCTCTTGAAGATGGGAGAAAACACAGGACTTACTGAACTCCATCAGTGATCAGGTATATGGGGTATGACCACCTGGGTCTTCCAGAAGGGAGACCCCATATTTATATCTTAGTCTTACAGAGATTCAGTCAAAAGGAAAGTGTAATTTTGAAAGCTCTCTGCAAGTGCTCAGTGTTCCTATGAAAGGGTTCAGCATAGCCTCAGATACATTTCCATCTGCTCTAGTGACTTGGCTTAGACTCCAGTTGATTCGACATTGACCTCTGAACCAAGGATAGCACCTACGGAAACAAAAATGGATCTCTACACCAGTGCCAGGAACATAAAATCTAATACGGAAGGCCCCACTACCACCATGGCACTGACTTACTCCAAAAACAGTTCTTATATCACCTTGACAACCAGGCAACAGCAATAGTCTGCTTTTAGGGCAGGATTTTCTGCTATGTTAACTGATAGACGGGACCAGAAGACATTACACAGCACCCGGTCTTCAATACAGGACCCATACAGAAACCAAGATCTTTTTTTTTTTTTTTTTTTTTTTGGTTTATGGGCCACACCCGGTGACGCTCAGGGGTTACTCCTAGCTATGCGCTCAGAAGTCGCTCCTAGTTTGGGGGACCATATGGGAAACCGGGGGATGGAACCGCGGTCCGTCCTAGGCTAGCGCAGGCAAGGCAGGCACCTTACCTCCAGCGCCACCACCCGGCCCCAAAACCAGGATCTTTAACTACAGAAACCTGACAGCAACAACTGTGAGACTGAAGAGCTAACCATTGAGAATGACTAGGGGGTTGGACAACTGAGCATGCTGTAGCCCTGAGTTGGTCTTATGCCAAAGTGCTTAGGGGTAAGATCTCCCTGTATTAGAAGAGCTACCTCTTGCAGGTATTAACTGCATCATTTTTAATTTTTTTTCATTTAAAAATTTTTAAGAAAAATGCAGTGGAGCAAAATTTTAAAGTATAAGTCCATCTCATTGATATGATCAGCAAAAATTAAAAACATACAAGGACTGGAGAAATCATTCAAATGGATAAATGTTGGACATGCAGTAAACTTGGGTTCAATTCCTAGCACCACATGATCTACTGAGTACTACTGATAGAGGTGACCCCTTGAGAACCACCAAGGGTGTCCAAAAACAACAAAAAAATGAAAACACCTCCAAACAAATCAGAAAATCTATCATCAAAAGTGGAAGAAAAAAAAGTCTTAGTACTAAAGCATTAAATGAAATGTAATTCAAGTCCAAGTTACAACATAGCTTTTAAAAATTGCTTTTGGCCTACAGGGTCACATGTTCAAGGTTTTGAGAATTAACATGCGGCTATTATTAGGGGTGAGGGAACAAAACTCTGACGACCACACTGACTTATTAACTTCCTTCTCTCTTTGGACTTATCACCACAATGAGACCTTGTTCTTCCTCTAAAGAAACATATAGGTTCTCTTAAAAAGCCTGCCAAGCATGGAGGTAACATGTTTGCCTTTCATGCAAAAGGACAGTGGTTCAAATCCCGGCATCCCATATGGTTCCCCAAGCCTGCCAGGAGTGATTTCTGAGTGTGGAGTCAGGAGTAAACCCCTGAGCACTGCCGGGTGTGAACCCCCCCCAAAAACAAAACAAAACAAACAACAAAAAAAAAGCCTACCTAGAAGGCCTCCCTGGGCAATGACTGATTTGTAAAGGGAGCTGAACTGGGCCTCTCTGCATTCTCTCTCCATCCTGTGTGCCCTATACTACCCCTCACTCCTTACAGAGGTAAGGAAGCAAAGATAAAATGTCCTCTTTGGCCTTCATGTTCGAAGCGATCATAAAGAAAATCCCTTGTTTATAGTCTGTGAGTGGGAATTTGTCGGACACCTACACACACATAATAGAGTACAGCTCTCTGTGGAGTGCTAGATCTCCCCAGATTTCCACCACAGGGAAACTGCCATTCCTCCCCTTGGGAGCCTTTCGGCAGCCAGCAAAGAACACTAATTAGTGTGTGAAGAAATCAAGTTCTAAGACCTAGGAAATGGTGAAGATAAGTGCAAGTCTGTGGACATTCATAATCCAGGATATTTGTGACATTTGTGTATCACTATACTGGTCAAGGCAAATAAGCCTGTGACTAGAACAGCCACTCCAACCCTGGTGCAGCCCTGCAGGGACTGTGTGATAAAGCCTGACTAATGCCGGAGGAGGGGGCTTCACATCGAAGGGAACGTGGCCTGGCCCACACAGCACATGCCACACATCACGCCTCTGCCTCTGTGGCAACAGGAATGACCAGCGCAGAGTGCACGGACCTGTGGTTGTGAGATAAAATAATCTGAAGTTCCACTTTGATAGAGGGATGTTAGAATAAGGAAAAAAAGGTCTCTCTGGAAAATATTACACATAAAATATTGTTGAGAAAGGCAAGATTCAGCAAGACTGAGCAGAATCTGATAAGGAACAACAGAAAAGTCCCTTTCATTTCCCATGATGCTTTCCAAAAATCACATATCACCCAACTTTATCGCTGAACTATTCTGAGGTTTGTCTAGGGCCTGACTCAGCTCCTGTGAGCGGCCCAAGTCCAGTCTTGCTTCATATTATCTTCCTCCCAGTAGAAGTGAGTTCTCACCTGATTCGATTGCCCAAGCTAAACACCTTTCAATGTTCTTCACCTATCCTCAGAGACATTTCACAAAGAATGAATATATCTGGCTGACAGCACTTTTGAGAGCTCTTGATAATTTATGAATCTGATAGATTAGAGTTGACTCCTGTATTCCTTGTGCATTAGACAGCAGCAAACTCCCCTGGGCACAGTGGGTGAGATAAGGGGAGGTCAGTCTAACTGTAAGCTGGTTAGTTCAGATAGAGGAGCAGATTCACATACGTAATGCAACCCAGCACTTCTGCAATGTCAAGTGTGCTGGTAGGGTTTCAGTGAAGGCAGTTTGCATAAATGAGCAATAAGACAGGCAAAAAAATTTCTAGGTCTTTTATTTATCCTTGTTCCTAGCTGCTTCCTTGAGAGGAAAAGGAAGGAGAAATAAAAGTTATTAGTAAAGTTAGCAGGTACATATCAGTGGTTTTCAACCATTTTTATGCCTGTAGATAGTTCTGGTTGGTGGAACCACTGTTTTAAAGAAAAGGGTGCAGAGAATACATGAAAGGGAAACAGAGCCAGAGAGATAGGACAGCAGGTAAGGTGCTTACCTTGCATGCAACAAATCCAGATTAAATTCCTGGTACCCATATGTTTCCAAAGCATTCCCTGTGAGTAAGTCCTGAGCATTGCAAGATATTTAAAAACAAACAAACAAACAAACAAAAACATACACACACAAAAAAGGAACTCAACTGACTTTAAGCATTCAGTATCCAGCAACAGGTCATTAAGTTCTAGGTGTGTAAGTTTTAACAGCATAGAAAACAGACTTTAGAAGTTGCTTTGTTTCAAGAGATCAATTTTATTTCTATTATCACTCATGGCCATCTGACAGTAGTGGTCTGCAATACTGAGGACACAGCACATGAAAACCTTAAATATCCATCCCTGCCATGAGTGTAGAAGGAAGAGCTCACAGTGTGTCTACTAGCAATTTGCCATCCTGAGATAGTCCAATACTCTTATATTGCCAATTAAAAATAAAAGGAAAGCATAATTTATCCCGTGCCTCACAGCTTTCTTCTGATGAACTAACTCCAAACCATGTTTCTTCCATCACACTATTTATGTAGATCAGGTGACTTGCACCTGACACATACAAATAATTTACACTGGGGGCCTGAGAGATAGCACATCAGTAGGGCGTTTGCCTTGCATGGAGCCAATCCAGGATGGATGGTGGTTCAAATCCCAGATCCCACACAGTATTCCCCTGCCTGCCAGGAGTGATTTCTGAGCACAGAGCCAGGAGTAAGCACTGAGCGCGGCCAGGTGTGACCCAAAAGCAAACAAGCAATTTACACTGTACATTAATATGGCACTATAACACAACTATGCTCGTCCAAATAAGGACCCTCAAAAGATGTACATCTCAGGGCCAGAGCAATAGCACAGTATTAGGGCATTTGCCCTGCACATGGCTGACCCAGGATGGACCCAGGTTCGATCCCCAGCATTCCATATGGTTCCCCAAGACAGGAGCTATTTCTGAGCACAGGAGCCAGGAGTAACCCCTGAGTGCCACTGAGTGTGGCCCAAAAACCCAAACCAAACAAACAAAAAGATGTGCATCTCCTAATCATAGAATCTACTTATAAAAAATAAAATAAAATACCATGATTACTCTAGTTCAGTAGTAATGTTATAGCAGTAATAGGAAATGAAGCTCTACTGAGCAAGGGTCAACACCTCCTCAAAAAAAAAAGGTTAAAAAAGCACATGCATGACTCCTATTGTTTAAAGCAGTTGTCTTTGTGCAGCACAAGCAGGTGTAAAAATGGTTGAGGAATGCTAGTTTTAAACACTAGTTGTGGGAGTCAGAGCAATAGCATAATGGGTAGGGCATTTGCCTTGCACATGGTAGACCCAGGTTTGATCCCCAACAACCCATATGTTCTCCCAAATCCCACCAGGAATGATCCCTCAGAGCCCAGAGTAAGTCCTGAATGTGGTCAGGTGTGGTCTGAAAACAAACTATAAATTGAAGTGAAATAAAAAAACAAAACTTTAGCTGTAGGTATACTTTTTGCTCTTCAAAGTCACACAGTTGTTATTTTGGGGAGGGGCAGAAGAGGAAAAGAGGGGTGTTTCTGGGGTACTGATTTCAATGGTATGGTCAATTTGCCAAAATCATTAATATTACCAAAAAGTATCTATGTAAACACTGTATTTCAGTAAAGTTCACAAAATAACTGGTCTATCACAAAGCAGTGATTGTAGATGAACAGTGATTGTAGATGGCCTTATCAGGTTTGGTCCCTGGCTCCCCATATGGTCCTCTAAGCCCACCATAAGTAATCCCTGAGTGCAGAGCCAAGAATAAAATCCCAAGTATAGCTGATATAGCACACACACACACACACACACATACACACACACACACACACACACACACACAATGAAAATAAGAAATAAACTGGGGCCGGAGAGATAGCACAGCAGTGGAGCATTTGCCTTGCATGTGGCCTACCCAAGAGGGACACGACTCAATTCTCGGTATCCCATATGGTCTCCCAGCTTGCCAGGGGCTATTTCTGAATGCAGAGCCAGGAGTAACCCTTGAGCACCGCTGGGTGTGGCCCAATAATCGATCAATCAATAAGCAAATTAAAAAAAAGAAATAAACTAAGTTATAAATAAACTAAGTATACCCTCTGGTTCCCTAAAAACGACTCAAGATAATCCAGAGCATGCCTTTCCTGTGCCATTGGTAATAACATAGGTCTGATATCCCAAAGTAGGGACCAGGAAACATTTTACTTCCCCAAGGCCTTTTGCATATTTTCTTCACTAATGGACCATGCAACACTAGCCAATCAGGCAGATGGGCTGCAGGAAGGAATCCTATGAGAAGCACACGTATTTCTCCCATCATGAATCAAGGCCAGACCACAAGATTTCAAAAGTGTTGTACAGGGGCCCGGGAGATAGCATGGAGGTAAGGCGTTTGCCTTTCATGCAAAAGGTCATCGGTTCGAATCCAGGTGCCCCATATGGTCCCCCGTGCCTGCCAGGAGCAATTTCTGAGCATGGAGCCAGGAGTAACCCCTGAGCACTGCTGGGAGTGACGCCCCCCCAAAAAAACCCAAAAAAAAGTGTTGTACAGCCCTTAAAGAGAGGAGGGAAGGGTATCCTAGGAATGTTTGGGGGCACACCTGACTCTGGGCTGAGGGAACCATATATGCTGTCAGGGATCAAACAGGGATTGCCATCATGCAAAGTATGCACTCTGCCCCGAAGCTCTCTCCCCAGCCCACACTACTGAAGACTCATTTTGATAGTTACTAGATCCAACCACAGAACAGTGACTCCAAAAATATGTTGGGCTGAATGAATGCTTTTGAATTATCTTGGAAAATAATTTAAACAAATATTTATTCAAGAACTCTAAATGCTAGGAGTGAGACATTTGTCAGACAGAATCTAGGGTGGGAGAGAGATTCCTGGGCCTGGGTAAAAAGTGGGGAGATGTAATAGATGAAACAGGAACAGGGGACATTTTGGAGAATGTATCCACAGAAGATAGTTTAAAGTTGGGCCCGAAAGATGGAACAGACTGTTAAGGCATTGACCTTGCACACAGCCATCCTGGTTTGATTCCCCTGAGCCTGCCAAGGAGAGAGATCCTTAAGAAATAGTAAGCACTGCTGGGTATAGCCCCCCCCCAAATAAATCATACACAGTTGTCCATAGAGCAAATTTTTAACTAAATCCAATATAATTTGGAAGAACTGTCTATCTGTCCACTAGCCAGATCTTTAATGGTTCTCAGTACTACCATGGAACAAATTTAACTTTTGTCATTAACTGAGACTGTTGACAATACTGTGTTCAAACCATCCTGCAGAAAGCAAACTACGGAAACTCTTCCTGCATACCTAGCAGAATTTTCCAGTAGTGTTTCCTGGTAGTACATTCAAGTTTAAGCATTCCCCCACCCCTTTTTCCTAATAGTTTGAAGTAGAACCATCTCTTCTTCTCTCTAGGTACACAGTTTTTGACAGTACACACCAGAAACCTCAAAATAACTTAGAAGAATATATTCCTGTGTTTGGTCAATGTGTCATAATGAGGGGGGAGTGGGGGAAAATCTCCTGAATGTAAAAGTTGTGAAATAGTTGCTGTATGTTTGTTTTCAAAAGTCTTTCAAATTAGGGGCCAGAGAGATAGCATGGAGGTAGTGTGTTTGCCTTGCATGCAGAAGAATGGTGGTTCAAATCCTGGCATCCCATATGGTCCCCTGAGTGATTTCTTAGCATAGAGTCAGGAGTAACCCCTGAGTGCTGCCGGGTGTGACCCAAAAACCAAAAAAAAAAAAATTATTTCAAATTAGGACCTGAGAGATAATACATCAGGTGCTTTGCATGTGGCATACCTGGGTTCCATTTCTGGCACCCCATATGGTTCCCTGAGCACTGCCAAGAGTGACCCCTGAGCACAGAGCCAGGAATAAGCCCTGAGTACAGTTATGTGTGCCCTCCCTCTGAAAAATGGTTTGATAATCTAGCCTTGGGATTGTTTCTTTGTATTTCAAAATACTTTCACAGTTGGGCATGGTTCATCAATAATAAAGCTGCTTCTTCAAAGGGTTATCTGCCTAGGGGCCGGAGAGATAGCAAGCAGCCGATCCAGGACCTAAGGTGGCTGGTTCGAATCCCGGTGTCTCATATGGTCCCCTGAGCCTGCCAGGAGCTATTCTGAGCAGATAGCCAGGAGTAACCCCTGCTGGGTGTGGCCAAAAAAAAAAAAAAAAAAAGGTTATCTGCCTAATTATGCACACAAGTGCTTGTCCAAACCAATTTGAGGATTCTTGATTTTTTTTTTTTTTTTGTATTGTGGCTGGGGTAAGAACTGCACTAAGCTTTAGCTGGCATTTTTACTTGGTTCACTTGTTTGTCTTGAAAATCTACCCTCACCATTTATCTCAGATTGCAAGTTTCATTTCCTGTGCCAAGAAATATTAAGGTGGGGGTGATGAAGGGGGTGGTTTGTCATTTAATCCCAGGAACATCACAGTTGATTCAAATCTATTTTATTTCCCTGGCGCTGCCATAGATCCCACGTTGCTTGGCCTCTGCTCCGCCACAGGATTTCCCCAACAGCCGGAGTCCCCTCTGTCCTGTCATGCCTAGTAGGTGCAGAGACACTTGGGTCATGGATGCCCAAGAGATAGTCCTCCACAGACACCCCTTAATTGCTGCCTGCCCTCTCTCCAACCTCTGAAATTCCACCTCCTCAGCCAGAAAAATTAGGCCCACATGAATTCCCACCCGCAATACTAAGAAAGAGCTCTTGGCTCTACACGTGGTTCTGCCAGCCCTCACCTCCCCACCTTGTGCCAGCTCCACTCAGTCCTAGCTAGGCTCTGTGGTGTTGATTAAAGAGCAGAGAGGTCTGAGAGAAGGGATCTGACCTCCTTCCTCTCCTCTCTCCTCCTCCTTTCCCATTCTTTCTTCTCTCCTCCACTCCCCTCTCCCCACTTTCCCCTATTTCCTTTCTTCTCCATCTCTTTCCCCTTCTCTCTTTCTCTCTCTTTCTTTCTCTCTCTCTTCCTCCTCCCCCGTTTTGTCCCCCCCCCAGGGTGATTCTCCTGCAGCCAGCCCACACACACCTGCATTTCGGCACTACTGTCCAGATGTGCTGTCTGTCTCTGTCTGGGGAGGGGCTGTCCCCAAAACCAACACATTCACTTCAGCTGCTCTGGATGCCACAATTGTGACAGGCCCAAATAAGCCCACAAGACTTGCTCATTCTGAGCCTGCCCAGGCAAAAGAGTCTGAGATCCAGGTGCTAGAACTTTATCATGGAAGAACAGCACAGTGCAGCCCCGTAGCCTCCTGAGATTTGGCAGTGACCCCCACCTGTCCTGCCTACCCCTGGGGTGAAGTTAGGAAGAAAGTTACACCATGTCACTAAGGGTGTAAAATCAACTCACGTTCTGACATCATCCCACACACCATATTTCCAACCCCAGGTGAATGGGTCTGAAGCAGATAGTCATAAAGAATTAATAAACCAAGCCAGTCAGGAGAGAATCATGGAGTGGAGTCTCTTGGCTTCTTGCCTTGTGGTCTCTTTGTGTGCCAATCCAGACCTTTTTTTTTTTTACCAAACCAGTACAAATTCACCAGGAGGGGAAAGATCAAGTGACAGCAGATGGATTTTTACATATCAATGAGATAGGAGAAAAGGAAGAGAAAGTTGGAAAAAGTCTTTATTTTGGATAATAGCTGGGTGTCATCTAACAATTTCACCCTTTCTGTTAAAAAAAAATTGAGAAGGGAGAGATAAGTAGTCACAGATGTAAAACAAATCCCCAGAGTGGCTGTTAATTTGCATAGGCACAGTAAAAGTTGGGGAAATAAAAGAAAAAAATCTTTTAGCAGTAAGGTGGTGAGCTGTAAAAAAAAAATAATAGATTACATTGTGCAAACATCATTCTCAAAACAATCAGCTTTTTCCATATCTATATCTTATACATATCACAATTTTTTCCATAGATTTCTCTGAACATAAACATTAGAACTTTTCTTCATGGGGCCAGAGAGATAGCATGGAGGTAAGGCATTTGCCTTGCATGCAGAAAGTTGATGGTTCGAATCCCAGCATCCCATATGGTCCCCTGAGCCTGCCAGGAGTGATTTCTGAGCATAGAGCCAGGAGTAATCCCTGAGTGTTGCCAGATGTGACCCAAAAATCAAAAAAAAAAAAAAGAACCTTTCTTCATATATACTTAATTTGAAAATTCTTAAACAATCTTACATCATGCACTGTAATATGCGTCTATAGCATCAAAGTTCCTTTTCCATAAACTTCTCTAAACAAAATAATAAGAACATTTCTGCAGATATATTTATATATACAGTTTGAAAATAAATTTGCTAGAACATTCTTATAATGAGCACTGTACTGAGAGTATAGCATACAAGTTCCTTTTTCATAGACGTCTGTGGACAAGACTTTAGAATATTTTTGCAGATGTAATTTTAGAATAAGTTGCTAAACACAATCAAGCATCACAGCAGTTGGAAAGCATTCACTAGGATAGCTGAGAACCATTAAAAACCTATCATTCTACATTTCCCCAGAAGACTTTACTCAAAATAGAGGTGTTCCCCTAACTTCCTCTTTACTTTTCACCTATTCCTTTGACAGTAAAAGTCCACCTGGATCTCGCTCGACTTTCCCCCTCCTGGTGAATTTGAACTGGCTTCATAAAATAGGTCAGTCTGACTTGGTGAGTGGTGAGAAGATGAAGCAAGAAGTGAGCTGATTCCACGATTCTCTCCTGACTGGCTTGGTTTATTAATTCTTTGTGGCTACCTGCTTTAGACCTGTTCACCTGGGATTGGAAATATGGTGTGTGGGGATTGATTTTACATAAGGGGAAACCCCATTACTCAGCTTTTCTCTCTTCCTCTTTATTTTCCTAATATTTCCTGAAGAACCCCCTTTGTCAAGCTCAGGTGATTTGCAATGACCCTTCCCCCGCTCTCTCTGTCACCCAGTTCTTTTGAGGCACTTTTTATCCCCTGTTCATCAGTGGCCAAATTGAGAGGCAGTGCCAAGGTTCACTGACCCTGCCAGATCAGCATCAGGTACAAGATAAGTACAGAGCTAAAGCACATCTAAAAATCAACTTCCAGACCGAAGTGATAGCACAGTGGATAGGGCCTTTCCCTTGCATGCAGCTAACCTGGGTTTGATCCCTGCATTCCATTGGTCCCTTAAGCCTACCAAGAATAACTTCTTCTGAGTGCAGAGCCAGGAGTAAACCCTTAGCACCAACTGGGGTGGCCCAAAAGCCAAAAATAAGTAAATGAATGAATAAATAAATACAACCAAGTGCATCTCATCTTGCTGAACCACCTGTAGAGTGGACACCCCTCTTCTGAGCTCCCAGACATGCCCCCTATTGCACGGGGACCCCAGACTCTGGATCTGCTTACCTCATACATCCCCCTGCCCTGCCCTAGTCAGGACCACACAACCCTGGCTCCCATGGCTCAGAATTCTGTGTTCGACTGCATCTGGAATCTTCACCCAGGGTGCGGGCATGGTGGAAATGCCCCCGTGCTCAGGTAGTGTCCTGCTCCCAACCCAAGGCCCAGAGTGGTAGCTTCTCAGATCCTGGAAATCCCCTGACCAGGGGCTTTTGGAGTGGCAGTCATATGTAAATGGGGGGCTGGGACCCCCCTGAGTGGGGGTCTCTCATTAGTCATCCAGGGCACACAGCTGGCAGGAACCCACTCAGTTAGGGGGTGCATTTTCCATTCGTGGGCGTCTAGAACATTTTCTCTCCTTCAAGAGAAAATTCAAGAAAACCATCCTCATACATTGTAGAAGACAGAGGAGCAAAGCGGGGGTGTGGACAGTACCCAGGGGGGCCTGTCCTAAAGCTAAAGCCCCATTTCCAGCTGCTTTCTGCAAAAGGCACTGTGAGAGCTTCTGATGGGGGTGTGCTCCAGATTAGGCATTATTTGTGGGACTGAGACTTTGAGGGAAAGGGAAGAGGCATGGGTGGAGCCCCTTTATGCACCCACCACCCTTGGAGTGCAAATCTTGTAGGAGGACAAGTCCTTCTAGGCAGGACCTGGCCCCCACTAAAGACCTTAGGATTTGCCAAAAATCTTTCCAGAACTAGATGAATATGAATCCTGGTGGTGGGCCAGGGCCATAGGACAGCGCAAAGGACACTTCCTTGCATGTGACCAACCCAGGTTTGTTGAGGAACAGTCCATCTGGTGCCCCGAGGCCACCAGGAGTAAGCATTGACAAATGTGATCAATAAACTAAACTAAACCAACCTACCCCCTACCCCAAGCCCTGGCACTGACTTTGTGTGGCCCCAGAGTCATACAGCCCCCTCTGTGCTGCCCTCTGCAGATCAACTGTTTGATAGAGCTGGGAGCTAAGCCCCATTCAGCTTGACTGCACTGAAGAGGACACAAATTCGTTGGATGAGCGAGGGTGCCCATCAAAGACACAGCTTTTCCTTTTCTCTTAGTCCTCTTTCTGCCTGGATTGGCATTTCTCCAAATGTTGGCTGGAAACATTCGGGATGTTCTAGGAGTAGGCTGAGAGCTGGAGGGAACAGTTGGCTTTTGTCTCTGCTATCTCCACCTGGAGAAGCTTATCACTGTAGGCTGGGAAACACTGGGTTTTCATAGAGCACCGTGTTCCCTGCTCCGTCTTCCCAGGCACAGACCAGATCCCAAGCCTCAGGATGTGGGAGGAAGAGGATGGGACCTGGCCCCTGAGGAACAGCTCTGGGTGTCCTAGGACAGCCAGCAGTAAGCTAGGGTTTCCATCCCAAAGCACCTGTCTGCTCCGTAGTGGAGGGCATATTGCAGTAGGGACATGGGACCACCAGGGGGCAGCCAGGGCCTCTTTTCTTACCAGAGATTGGCTCTCAGGGGCATTGGAAACAGGAATAATCCCCAGATGAGGCAAATTAAGCTTTTCAGTGCACTGAGGAGAAGGTGCAAACTGCAGCTGAGGGCACTGGAGCCTGGAAGAGAAGAGCAGGGGAAGAGGAGGCTGCAGTCAGCTCACCGGAAAAAAGAACAGGGAATTGGGATCCCCAGGTAAGAGTCCAGAGGGCTGAAGGGCACACAGGGGCCCAGGGTTCAATCTTGGGCATCATATTGTTCCTCCATGCCCAGCACCACTGAATATGACCCAAATCCCCAAAACAAACAAAACCCAGGAAAGGTGGAGTGAGCATAAGAAAGGGCAATGGGCAATAAGAACATTTTTGCCCTGGAGCTATAGTTTACGCTTCAGACCTGGTTTCCATCCCTGGTACTCATTAAGAGCCCCTAAACCCTGCCAGGATTGATCCTTGAGCACAAAGCCAGAAATAAGCCCTGAGCATTGCTTGGTATAGCTAAAAAAAAATTAATAGAATCCATAATAAAAGCTAAAATTCCAGGTCAGATGTGACTGGCAGAACATATATCTTGCATGTGCCATTCCCCCTGCTGGGAACAGAGGAAAAAACCCAAATTCTAACTGTGCCATGAACTGCCCACATGACTTTGGACTGGTTGCCTATATCATCTGGTCTCTAAGCCCCAGCTCTGCACAGATACCTCCTTGCTGCACTCAGATGTTGAGCATATGCTCACCCTTGTTCTAGGAGAGGCTGAGACCTCAGCATCCGCCCAGCCCCGCAATCCCCTGTAGTGAGTGAATGCAGTGAATGAAAGAATAAATGAATGTCTTGCCTCCCATTTGCTTTTGTGTCTCTCCCCACAAAGTCTGGTTCCCAAGGTATTCTGGCAACCCTCACAAAACTCTGTGAACCATGTCCTCCAGGCCAGCCCCTTGGCCCATCTCAGCTCCTACAATGGTGAGGATTACTGAGATTATGGACAGTGAGTGTGGTAAACACAGCTTGTATTACCCCTAATGGAGCCAGGCAGACTGGAGGCATGGAGGGGTCAGTTTGGATGCCTCCCTCATAGCCTGAGAATAGGCTGTGGAGGGTCGGGTGCCCTTGGTAGCCTCCGTGGGAGTGGAAGCCCCATGGGTTCCAAGGAATTGGGGAGGGAGCAGTGGGGGATTCTGGACTCTGGGAGGTTTGCAGTCCTGGAGAATTTAGGCAATATCTGGGTGGTCATCAACTAGAACCACCTGACTGGCATGTGGTTCCAGGGCCAATTTGTCAGGAGATGGGGCAGGAGAAAGGAGCTGGAGTGGCAATAAACTGGTAAGCTTGGGGTTGGTTTTGGTTTGGTTTAGGGATCACACTTGGTGGTACCCAGGGCTTAGTTTTGGCTCTGTGCTTAGGGATTACTCCTGGTGGGACCACATGGGATGCCAAGGATTGAACCAGGGTCAGCAGCATGTAAGGCAGTGACCCTAATCACTGTACTATTGCACCAGCCCCTAAGCCAGAAGATGGGGCCTTATGGTTCAGAGAACAACTTGGAACATAAGGTGACAAGAAGCTGACTATATGGAAAGAGATCAAGGAGCCTATTCAGAAAGAATGGGAGTTTATAGTCAATAGATAAATTCCTCCTCTGCTTCTGCTCCCTGCAGCACTATCAAAGGCTGGGCTGACATTCAGCCTCCCTAGTCCCAGGCTTCCAGATAAAGTCAGCACTTTCCCTTCAGCCCCTTCCCTGGGGGAGTGTGCTGGCTTCTAGCTCTGAATCCAGCTTAGTCTCATGTGAGCCAGCATTAAAACTACATGCCTAGTTGCTGAAGGGAGAGAAAACAGATGCTCAACTCACTTTGCAGTACTACTGGAGGGGCTGAGGTGAAACTTGGAAGTACAGTGCATGCCTTGCCTGTGTGAGCTCTAGATCTAGCTTCAGCACCACAGGAAATAAATTAATGATAATGGTATGGGAGAGACTGTGTATGCACCGGATTTAGCTATGAGTTGAAGGTTTGTTGTCTTTGGAAAAGTGCAGGAATTAACTGCTAGAAAAGAGGGGTTTTATTGGCATGGAAACAGCTCCTGATAAGCCCACCCCTTCACAGGACAAATTGGAGATAGCTGCAAAGAAAGCAAGTGTTTTGGCCAATGACTGAGTGGTTCAGACCTGGCAGAGATGGACAGGATAGGACTGTTGCAGCTTATACATGATCTCATAGGTTTTCAGGAAACTCTGACAGATTCATGGGGAGAACAGTGCACATGTTGCATGTCCATTTGAGGAACAGACAGTGCATGCGATCACATGGAAAGAAACAGCAGAGAAAGTGCCATAGAAGGGGCGTGTATTTAAGATGATGATGAAGATTAAGTACATAGGGACCAGTGAGCCTCCACTACTGGTAAAAAGAAAGAAAAGACAGCACCGTGCATCAGTTGCCCTGGGAAATGTCTATTCTGTGGAGACTGGATATTACTTTCCCCAACCCCTCAATGCTCCAAGTCAACAAAGGCTACATAGCCCCCCAGAATAGAGGAACCAGCTCTTTGGCAGGTGCTGAGTGAGCACAGGCAGTGGGGGTCAAAGGTGAGGGCAATGAAGGTGAAGACAAAAGCTGGAAGGCTCTGCTCGTGTTTCTCTCTCCTGTGCTTGCATTCTTGGGCTCTGGGAAACCAGGCAGACTACTTGATCCAACACACACACCCCACAACACTTGGGGCTGGGTCTGTTTTGAATCTCAAGGGCACAATAATGTGATTGTGTGTACTAAACCTTTGGCCCCCTTTTCAGAAGCTGTTTGTGTCAGACTCTCGGGTTCACTGAGTCACTGAAGGACTTGGGGCGTTCCTGGTATGTACTCTTCTGGGGAGGCAGAAAGTATTTCTGTTAGAAAGGGGATTGGGGCAAACACAGCTGCAGGCTGCCTGCCAGTAGGTCCAACAAGGCACACCAGAGATGAAAAGAATGTGAAGTGCCCCCACTGGGTCTTTAGTGGGTGCTGGGAAGGCCAAAGAGTTGGGTTTTTGCACTAGCAACACCTTGGGTGAGAATGGTCAGTCACTGGGAAGGCTCCAGAGAGCTCAGGGTGGATGAGCCTCCCAAGGGACCCATGTGTTGGGCTGAGCTAAGAGAACAGTTTGCAGTGGGGCGGGAGGGATTCTCCCAACACAGTTTTCTGGGAAGAGAGAATGTCATGTCAGGGCTGGAATGAACAGGCGGGGGGAGGGGGGGTTAGGGCCCTCAAGGGCCAGCAGTGACCCTTCAGACAGTACCAGCAGTAAGCACTGAGCACCGCAGGGTGTGGTCCCCAAGCAAAAACAACAAAGAAAAGGAATGTTGCATGAGCCATTCCTGGGAACTCCCGTCATGGCTGCTCTGACCTCCTGACTTGCTCAGTGATCATCCACTGCCACAGGGGAAGAACGTGAGAAAGGCCCATTCAAATTAGAGTTAGAGCTCACTTCCACCCAGTTGGATTCCTTTCCCTACCTTGAAGAGCAAAACTTTGGGAGATGGCCTAGATTGGGGGGACCTGCAGAATTTACCCTTCTACTAGAAAAACTTGTCCATCCAACACTGCCCCATCTGCTCTTACACCCCATTCACCCTGCTCCTTCTCTCCACCCCAGCCCCAGCCTGACACCTTCCAGGTTTAGAAGGCTGTTTATCTTTGGGCCCTACTCCTTGGGTTCCAGAATGTTCTTCTCACAGCTCTCTGCTCAGCTGGCTCTTTGCTCATATTGGAGCCACCTCTGCTAGCCTCTACTTGGCTGCTTTCGGGTTCCGCTCACCGTTCCCACTCACCAGCAGCATCAGACGGCTGGTATGCCAGTCCAGTTCTGTCCCCTTCTCTGTTGGGCCCTTCTGCTTCTATCTGACTCTCTCACACGAGGAGCATGCCCAGATCCTTGCAGCTCTGACCTTGGAGCTCTGACCCCAGGAACATACCACAGCCCCATGCTCTGTGTAAGGGAGGGAGAGTTGGCAGAACAGTGTGAAGCATGATTAGAAAGTGATTCTTTGGGATCAGAGTGATAGCACAACTGTAGGGTGTTTGCCTTGCATGAGGCCAACTCGGGGTGAACCCAAGTTCAATCCCCAGCATCCCATATGGTCTCCCATGCCTGCCAGGAGCAATTTGTGAGTGCAGAGCCAGGAGTAACCCCTGAGCACTCCCAGATGTGGCCCAAAAACAAAAGTAAAAGAAAGAAAGAAGCAAAGAAAGGAGTGATTCTTTTCCACTCATCTCTTACGAAAGCCAGATGATGGAGGGGACCCCATCCCCACTAGGGAAATATCACAAGACAGACAGACATACAGTTTCTATGGCTCCACAGCCACTCCCTGCAGAAGGCAACTGTGGCCCAGGTGGAATTTCAAGGGTGACTATAGTATCTATGCTGGGAGAAGGGTATGAGAGGAGCCAGAGATGAGGCCTCAAGAACAGTGGACCACAGGTTCAAGCCTGTGAAAGGACCGGAGAGCTGTTCAACGACACCAAGACTGAAATTCATGCAAAAGCAAGGGGTTTATTGTTCCAACATATATGCAGGGGCACTCTGCATAGAGGCTGAGAGCCCTGTTCAGAAATCTAGCAATTCTTTTATAACACTCCAGTACAATGGAAAATTTACAGAATACAGCATGACTGTTGATTTCAGGAAGTTTAGTGACTTTAGGGAACATTTGGAACATTTATCACAGATACAATAACAGGTTGTACATGTTCAGTGAATTTTCAGTTGCTGCCACCTTAACCTTTTGGGGGCTTTCTGGGTGTATGCAGAG
This sequence comes from Crocidura indochinensis, assembly GCA_004027635.1. Lineage (NCBI taxonomy): Eukaryota > Metazoa > Chordata > Mammalia > Eulipotyphla > Soricidae > Crocidura > Crocidura indochinensis. Next base: position 11,792 of record PVKC010005716.1, on the reverse strand, counting down.
ACTTTTTAAACTTTTTAACTTGTTCATGTCCCTTTCCACCTGGAATTCATGAGAGAACACACCAAAATCCAGGAGGGCAGCTACTGCAGCCTCCAGGTGATCGGGAGGAATTCACCAAACAGCCATGTTCTAGTTTAAAAAATAATTTATATTCTATATAATATAAATAATATATTGAAAAATATAATGTATTGATTTGGTTTTGCTTTGGAGTCATACCCAGTGATATCCAGGGGTCACTCCTCACTCTGTGCCAGAAATTGCTCCTAACCAGCTAGACGGATCATCTGGGAATATGGGGATGGAATTTAGGTATGCCACATGCAAGGCAAATGCCTTCCCTGCTGTGTTATCATTTCACCACCACCACCCACTTTTTTTTTTTTTTTGTCATGGAAAGAGACAGTGATGTTTTGAGCAAGTTTGCCTCTTTCCATATCACACAGAAGTTGACTCCTATCAGTCTCACTTCTATATACCACCAGCAGAGACCACTAAAATCTGGCATAAAAACGACCTCAGAATGACTAACTGGCTCTGTCTGTGGGAAAGGATAGGGTGAAAAGGGAACAAAGTAGCACCACTGGCCTTCGTGGACAATGCCCGTGACCAGAGTCAGCTCCTGCTGCACAGCCCTATCAGTGCTGCAAGTTTTCACCACAGACACTCAAACCCAAACTTCACAGACAGAGCAGAACAGCCACTGCCACACAGACCAAGTTCAGACACAATGTAAGTCCTGTACTCCAGAGAACTTGGGGTGCTCAAGGACTTGATAAGGGGAAAGGATGGGATTGTGACTCAGGAAAGTAGAGTTGAAACAGCATAAACTGTGTTTATAGTCCAACTATTTTTCCTTTTTTTTTTTTTCTTCAGGGGGAAGTTGTTCCTAAATGGTCTCGTGAGATCCAGCAGTGCCCCTCTGAAATTCTCTGCTCGCTGGGCTGGCAGTTCAGTGCCAGGGGCTAAGGACCAGTGAAGGGGATGATTCAGGTACCCCCATGATGATGGGGCATCCAGGGATCTAATGGTGCTGCTAAGGGGACCCTGTCATGGTGAGGGGGTGGGTTTGTGCATGCTAGGAATTATCTCTTGGACACCCGCTCCTCCAACAGTTGTGTGTGTTTTAAATGAAGTAAAGATGGAGAAATTGTGGCATGGGCGACCATACACAGTGCTGGACATGAAGGAACCCCAAAACTCGGCATTTTGGACTCTGTGAGGGGAGGGCTCTGGAGACCTACCTCTTGTATCAAAATGAGTGAAACTCAGAAAGGTCACTATCCCCCACCGTAGCCCCTCAAAAACCCTCTCAAGTAGGTGCCCCAGGAAGGAGACAAAGGCCTCCTTTCTTCCTGAAAACCCACCCACAGTACTCAACCAATGTGGCAACCCCTGCTATGAGGCGAGCTTGGGCCATTACTCTGGTCTTCTCTAAGTTGAGTTCCTCCTCTGACACCCACTTTCACAGCCCAGCTCAAGCCCCTGATTAAGGTTTCAGAGCCATAGTAAAACGGAGAGGGCACTTGATTCACACAATGTCAATCTGAGTTCAATCCCTACCCTATGAGCAGGGTCCTCTGGACCCCACCAAGAGTAATTTCTGAGAGCAGAGCCAGGAGTAGTCCCTGAACACCACTCAGTGTGACCACAAAACAAAGAAACAACAAAAGAGCTCCAGAGCAAACAGTGCTGGGCTGGTCAGAGAGGAGGGTGTATAATTTTGTCAGATTTGGCCCCAGTCCCCACTCCTTCATCCTGGTATTTATTCACTGCAATTAGCAAACATTTATTAGGTAACATCTATTAGCAAACATTTATAAAGGCTGTTGGACCCAGCACAATAAACCTAGCACTATGCAACCACCACAACACAAACTAACCCTCCCTAAAGCTCAGGAGCCTCTGCCCATGGGAAGCTTACATCTTCCCAGAATACCAAAAACTCAGATGGCTTCTGAGGGGATCAGGAAGGGTGAAGGTAGGAAGAGCAGATAGTTAGGGCTCAAAGCCTACCCACAACATCACTGAGAGGAGCTTGCTAGGACCTTGGCACTGGGTGATCCTGTACCTCCAACGGTGACACAATTGAGAACTGCTAGTGGCCTGAGAAAACTATGCTCGGGACAGAAATACAGACTTGTTTGGGGGTTGGGGGGGGTGGAGATACTAGTTTTAAGCTGATGGTCGCTATTTCCAAAGAATTTTAAGTGCAGACCATCCAAAAGTAGAACAGCTTGGAGAGTGGGAGGGAGGCAACACTGGCTCCGAGGCATTTATCTGATTTGTCTTTGCCTCCTTACAACAGCCAACTGGGTAGTTCTAGCCAGTTAGTTCTAGCCAGAGTTTTCTAAATGCCAGAGCAGGCACTGAAATAGCAATCAATAGTCTGTCTCTGGTTTTGTGGCAGAGTTGTTGGACATGCTCCACAACAATGAATGATGTTTTGAGTTCAAACCACCCTCTTCTCGCTCCACTTCCCCACAATAAAAGGATTTTACAAGTAGGTCGCACTTTTTGAATCAAAGCAGATTAGACTAGAATTACTTTACCAATGACTAGAAATGCTGCCAGCATCCTTCCTACCAGCCCCAATTATGCTGAGATCAGAGAATCAGGATCAGCACGGACCCACTCACACATGCACACAATCATGACAACTGGGATGGAAACCAAACCCAAATTATGGGGTATTACCCCTCCCCCAATTCTATATGCTAATCTTACCTGGATGGTCAGTCCCACCCACACTTAGGAGAGGCTGTTGTTTGGGATAGAGGATAATAGAGAGGCTGTGGGGGGGGGGGTAGAGGGAGAGAGTGCAGACACAGCTAAGATAGCAGGCTTCTTAGCTTAGAAACCAAGTGGAACTTGGCAGTTAGGGTCTTGTAATAAAGCTGAATTTCTCCTGAAACTTTATCTGACTGCTTTGTGAATTTCTCAGCCGTCACCCTGCAACCTAAAGACCTGGCCGCTATAGGGGCTGCAGGCACCAGGCGGAGCCGAGAAAGGCCTCATCATTCCCATACCAACACTAGGACTCATTAATTTATCATTAAAAACCACAGGGTAGAGTCTCCTCTTTTCTTACTGCTGTCCCGTGCCTATGATCCTGAGGAGCCCTCTCCAGATTTCCCCTCTTTCTGCATTCAGTCATTTGGACCCTCAGCTTATAATCATCCAATCTTTATGTTTAAAAATCACAATTGCAAATATCTGCCTGAACTACAAGGACTTTTATCTCCCCTCTATGGCCAGGGCTAACCTAGCAGAGTAAGAGTTACTGCATGAAAAACACTACCATTGTAATAGCTCCTATGCATCTCACCCCTGTTGTGTGCTGAACAGTTCAGCTACACTGATTACCCGTGAGCTCTACCTGGGGGGTGGGAGGGGACATGGCCTTATTTGAACTCTTGCCTGGGATTTACTGCTATCCACCATATCCTTGGTTAGTGACGCCCTCGTGGTCACCTCCATCCTTGAACTGACAATCCCCGAATTGATTTGCACCCATAGGTCCCCTAGGTTTGTTTTACATGTTATATTTGGGGTTCCGGAGAATTGCGTTGACTCTTTTTTAACATAGTAATTTCCTGGAGAAGGAAAAGCGTCTAAACAGGTTCCACTCCCCCGTGCGCCTGCTGACGGGGATTTCTGCTGCAATAGGAAAGCCACTTCCTGTGACTTAAGGTCCTCAGCTGTTCTATGCCTTACCACATCCCCCTCCAAACCCTGAGACTGACAGTTTAGGACTGCGAGGCTAGGGGAGCCTCCTCGAATGATGCAATGATGTATCTTCGGGCAGGGGGGGCTCCCTCTTGCCATACCAGCTTCTTTTCACCTTCCAAACCCAAACCCTAAATTCCTGCAGGGGCAAAGTCTGTGCGACCGCGAGTCTATAGGGGTAATGCCACTGAGGTCCGGAGCGCGTTAGGGACCGCAAGAGCTAGAATGCACTTGCCAGGGGCAAGACCCAACTCCAGGCAGAGTTCCAAACCAGGCCCGCACCCTGGGTCCTCCCGCCCACCTTGGCTTCGCCTCTGGCCCCGCCTACACTGGAGCGTCCTTTCCTCTGACCCCGCCCACCAGAGCCCGGCTCAGCCTCTTTAGACGCCTCTGGCCCCGCCCCTCTGAGTATACGCCTACCCAGACAGCAGCCCGCCCCCGCGACCTGTAGACCTATCCTAAGACAGAGGTCCCGCTCTGGACCCGCCCCTGAGGCGTGTCCGCCTATCCGGACAGCGGCCCCACTCTGGCCCCGCCCTGTTTAGTGTCCTACCCAGACAGAAGCTCAACTTTGGCCCCGCCCCTGAGGCTTGTCTGCCTATCCGAAGAGCGGTACAGCTCTGGACCCGCTCCCGAGGAGAGTCCACCTATCAGGACAGCCCACTCTAGCCCCGCTCTTGAGGCGTGTCCGCCTATCCGGACAGCGGCCCCGCCCTGGCCCCGCCCCCGAGGCGTGTTCGCCTATCGGGATTGCGGCACCTCTCTGGCCCGCCCTAATCTTCGCGCCAGACGCAGCGGGCCGGTGGCCGTTCCGCAGCGCTCGCTCTACGTTCCGCGTCGTCGCGTCTGCGCCGCCGCCGCCATGCCTGGAGGGCTCCTGCTCGGAGATGAGGCTCCCAACTTCGAGGCCAACACCACCATCGGCCGCATCCGGTTCCACGAGTACCTGGGAGACTCGTAAGTGGCTCCGGGCCCTTCCTGGCTCCCCTCGGTCTTTGCTTCGGTTCCCGCGGGTTGCCTGGGACCCGCGCCGCACCTGGAGACCCCTCCCGGCCCCTCGACCCCCGGCCTAGCTGACCTGGCCCGACTGGGAGTTGGCGACACACACGGTGTCCTTGCAGGGTCGGGCCTGGTGTTGACATAGTTTCTGGGCACAGCACGTCAAAAGCATGCCACAGGCGCGGTAGCTTGCAGCTGGGAGCCAGAAAGACTCGTCCAGGATGTGATTTGATAAGTGCTTTCCTTGGGAGGGACCAGCACACGGAGTTCTGAAGCACATTGTGCCTTTCCTTCCGGAGGGACACCGGCAGACACGTGGGCTGGGCTGGGCTGCCCTCTTCGGGGCTATTGTTTCCCAGGGATCCTTTCCCGCCCCCACATGGCCTTGTGCTGGGAAGCCCAAACTGCTGGCATGGCTCCTGGAGGACAGTGGGTTCACCGCTGATCTGACTGACAGCGCCTCCTCCGCAAACCTGCTTCACTTGACTCATCCCCCTTGCACGCCTCTTGGCGTAGTTTTTCAGGCTGCCGTTGGTGACACCATTCAGCATTTGCTTGGTCCAATCTGGCAGAGATACAATGGATTAGACGGTGACAGAGAGGCCAAAAGATTCTCAGCAGAGATGCCTGGTCAGACTCTTACTTTTAAGCTTTTTCAGTCCCTGATTAAACAGACAGGCCCGCAGGGCTAGGATAGAGCCAGACAGAAGATGTGACTGAGCTTCCAACCTGAAGGGGCTCTCTACAGGGTTTTAGAGCATTTTTCCAAGCTTGTGCTTTACCTGTTTTCTTCTGCAGCCCTTGCCTCCTTAAAAGCAAAGCTCACAGTAAAAACTCTGAGGAGGTATAGAATCAGGACGATTAGTCCTCTAGATGCTTATATTGAAGCTGATTCTCCCTCGGCTGGGGGTGGGGGGCCAGGGGAGTGCCCTGTCTCTGTCCTCTGTACCTGGCATGATTTCATCACCAGTCAGTAGTAGCTTCTAGGCACCAAGAGCAGGAAGATGAGAAAAGGAGGCACACCTGAAGCAGTGTGACTTGTGTCTTTCTTTCCCATGAAAGCATCTGAGCACTTTCTGACAGGCAGCTCTTAATTTATCCCCAAACTCCATTCTATTTGGGAATCCTGGATTCAGAGTATTCATTTTTGGTGCGGAAGCAAAAAAACATAAATTAAGATGTGACGAGCAGACATGAGGCCAGTGGTTTTCTTTCCAAGCCCATTGCCCAATCTGTGCAGGCAGGGGGTGGGGAGGAAGAGGCCTAGCCTTTCCATCATGAATCGGCTTCCCCCACAAACCTGTTCTCCAGGCGTGGGTGAGGGTGGTGGTGCCTTCCCCTCAAGAAGGAAATACTTTCTGCCTCATCTGAAATGAGGAAGGAAGGCAGGCCTCGGGATAATGTAACTGAGTTGCTTTTCAGGGTTGCAGTGGGAAGCTAGGGCGGGGCAGAGAGTATTCCCCAGCAAGAGGAGGCTATGACCCCAAAACTGGAGGCGCTGAAAATTAATTTATTGATGTGACTCAGCAGAAAACAGTCTCAACTCCCAATGCCCAGGCTCACACCCACATCCTTTTCTAAATTATCCCCCCATCCCATCTCACTTCATTTCTGGCCCCTGTGTTGCGCTGAGTCCCCAGATCCCTCAAGACGACACTGGAAAATTTCAGACCTGCATACATACCCAGCTAGATTTTTTCTAGTGGATATTCCTCAGGCTGCCCTTTCTAAAAGAAAGTAAATGTAACCCCTACTAGCCCAGACCAGACATTACTGGCTCCTTCCCTACCTTGTCCCAAAGCCCTCCTGTCTGTGGTTACTTCTTTTCCTGCTGGTGTCTGAGATTGAGGGGCTGGAGATGCCCTGTGGTCTGTGCTCTGGGATCCTGGGTGGCTCAGTTGAGAGGCTAGTTTGTAAGTCATTTGCAGGGCTTAACTATGGCTTGTGTTTCTGCCAGTGAGGGCATTGCTTCTTCTATTTCCAAGGAGGAAAAGCAGTTTCCTGCTGGCAAAGTGCGTACTTTTGAGCTTGGGTAATAATGATGCCCATGTTAATATTTACCTGAGAAGCTGTCCTGTAGAAAGCTGCATGGTGAGAACCTGCGACAAGAGAGAAGAAGGGCTGGGAACTCGGGGTTAGAGCAGGCTGGGCACCAACATCAGGTGACCCGCTTGGCAGGTTGTATGGGGAAAGGAGTGTTACAAAGGGAGTTTTGTCTTCACCCAAGCCCAGTGTCAACTTTAATTTGACATCTAAATAGGGGAGAGAAGTCTGTTTATTTCAGGTTACATAATCTGTTTTCTATTGAGGTCAGGCTTGCCTTTGGACTCAGTCTATTGAGATACTCCTGGGAGTTTGCAGTAAAGTTACTCAAAGTTTCAGTAAGTGTTGAGTAAGTCTGAGGAGTATTGGTGTTATTGGCAGAGAAAGGGGATCAGGGTGGCAAAGTGACTAATCATGATCGTATCCTCAAATGACCAGTCTTTACAAATCTGTCTTCTTTCCTTGAATTGGACTTGAAAAATGAGGTTCTTTTGTTGGTGAGAGGATCAAAAAGCGTCCTCAGCTGGAGCTCTGAAATATTGGGGACTGGGTATGCAACACTTGCCTTTGGCATGTAAGGCTCTGGGTTTTATCCCTGGCACCATTAAGAAAAAAATGCTAGGGCTGGAGCAATGTGACAGTGAAAAGGGCATTTATGCTGCATGCAGTCAACCCATATTTGATCCCCAGAATCTCAAGTGGTCCTCCAGGCACAGCCAGGAGTGAATCCTGAGAATCAGGAGTAACTACTGAGCACCACTGGGTAGCCCAAAATCCAAACCCAAAGAAGCACACACGACTCTCTCTCTCTCTCTCTCTCTCTCTCTCTCTCTCTCTCTCTCTCTCTCTCTCTCTCTCTTTCTCTCTCCTCTCTCTCTCTGTCTCTCTTTCTCTCTCTGTCTCTCTCTGTCTCTCTCTCTCTCTCTTCTCCCTCCCACCTCTCCCCAAATGGAAAGCTGTGTTTTGATGCAGGATCCGTGAACCCCTCCTTATTAGGAAGTTTCCCTCTCTTCCTTGCAGATGGGGCATTCTCTTCTCCCACCCCCGGGACTTCACACCTGTGTGCACCACAGAGCTGGGCAGAGCAGCCAAGTTGGCCCCAGAGTTCGCCAAGAGAAACGTGAAGCTGATCGCCCTGTCCATCGACAGTGTGGAGGACCATCTTGCTTGGAGCAAGGTAGGCTCTGTTGTGAGGTGCAGAGACACCTTGGGTTCAGAGTTCATGGAGTCTCTTTACTAGAAGCCTGGCTTGTTCGGCACCTTGGACTTAGCTCTGTGCAAAGGACAGGTTCAGCCAGGTTTAGGCCCTGTGTCATCTGGCCTGGTCTCTGGTTGGTGCTAATTCCACTGCTGCTTTCTTGTTTCTACATTGCTCAGGCGTCCATCTGTACTTCTGTGCAGTAGTCGCCGGGATCAAAGCCAAATCCTTGGGGTCAGGGAGAGCAACTCCTGGCAAAGCCCAGGCCATTTTTAGATGAGCCCCGGGTTCCATCCTTCATGTTTGCTCTGAGGCATGTGGAGTTTTCAGAAAGTTTGACAGCTTTTTCTATGGTTATATGAGGCCCAGTCTGCAGCATGTCTGTGGCCTCAGGCTCCATTCCTCACCCTCCGTAAACTTGTGTTCTTTCCCGTGGTTTCACTACCTGGAACTGAGGTCCTGCTACACTGGCAGTTTCTAAGCTTGTCCCATGGCTCTCAGAATAGTAAAGGGATATTTGCTGCCTTTCAAGAGATAGGGTATGAAAAAGTCCTGCTGTCAGGAGTAATGGAGATGTAGCCTGTCTCTTCCTTTGCTTGGCAGGACAGCTTAGGCAGTGCAGTGAAGTGTGATTAGTACTCATGATTAGGAAACATGGTCACTGTGTTGAGGATGTATGATCAGGGCACATGGTCTAGGTCAGTGATGGTTAACCTTTTTGAGCCCAAGTGCCCAAACTGCCGCACAATGGCCAGTCTGGCCCTGTTGCCAGGTGAGCTGCAAAGCAGGCACCGGCACACTTGCCTCCTGTCGCGCCGCATATCTTAATTGCGGACCCCTTCCTGCGTGTCAGCTGCAAGCCTTCTCGTGCCATCGCTGGCATGTGTGCCATAGGTTCGCCATCGAGGGTCTAGGTGCATGGCTGGCCCAAATGGGATCTACAGGCTGCCCTGATGATGCTGAGTCTTCCCGTACCCTCTCTCAGGACATCAATGCTTACAACTGTGAGGAGCCTACAGAGAAGCTGCCTTTCCCCATCATTGACGACAGGAACCGGGACCTGGCCATCCTCCTCGGTATGCTGGACCCGGCAGAGAAGGACGAGAAGGGCATGCCTGTGACAGCTCGTGTGGTGAGTTCTGGGAGCCAGGGGGCATGTATGCTGCTTCTCTAGAAGGTTCTGAGGCAGAGTGGCCGTTCCAGATGACTCCAAACAGACAATCATAGTACCATTATCCAAAGGTGACTCTGAGAGAACTTGCTCTTGCACTACTCACAACCTTTTTTGGGAGATAAATGAGGGTGTTGGGGTGCTCTTGGCAATTCTCGGGCACCTGCTGTTCCCTGGGCCAGACTAGCAATGCACAGGAGCCTTTTGGCTGTGCTTGGTAACACTGGGTACCTCACGGTGCCAGGGTCTCCTGTGGTCTCCATCTGGCACTCCTAGCACTATGGGGTGGTTACAGCATCTGGAGAACAGCTTTCTGTCGTCTTTGTCCTGGGAACAAACTTCACCCCTCATCTGCCACAATGAGCTCCTTTTCCTAGTCTGCTGAGATGTCCATGTCCTGCCCAGAGGCTTTCGCCACCCCCTACCTGGGAGAAATGTTCCTGTGGATGTTTTGCCAGGGTCCGTCTGGGATTTTGGCATGGGGGCAGGTATCTTGATGCCTTGAAAATGCACAGTGGCTACTCGCAAAAGCTGCCATGGCTCCTGATCTCTGCCCACAGGTTTTCGTTTTCGGGCCTGACAAGAAGCTGAAACTCTCCATCCTTTATCCAGCCACCACTGGCAGGAACTTTGACGAGATTCTCAGAGTCGTGGTCTCCCTACAGCTGACCGCAGAGAAGAGGGTGGCCACCCCTGCCGACTGGAAAGTAAGTGTCTGAGGCCTGGCCACTCCTGCCAGGACTCCACTAGGCTGTTTGGGGGTAGGGTAGGCGTGGACTTGAGGCCAGCTTTCAGGTGCTTTCTCCTCTCTTAGTTGTGGTGCACAGAATGCCTAGAATGCTTTGTTTTTCTGACTTAAAGGGGTTTTGTTTCTAAGATCCTCTTAACAGTTTTTTTGGGTGAGCAGTGGAGAGGTGGCTGTCAGATCTGGCAGCTCCTGCCATGGGAACGATGTAAAATTCTCAGAATGCATGCAGTTCCAGTCAGGAAGTGCTACATGTGCAGATGTGCGATCCCATCCCCCATGGAACACTCCCCTAGCTCTTTCCTGTTCCCCTAGCTGCTTTCCCAGGTAGGTTTTGTCTCTCAGGAACCCTCCCAGACTTCCACTTCCACGTTCTTATCTGTGTGCTCCCCAGATCGGAGATAGCGTGATGGTCCTTCCAACCATCCCCGAAGAGGAAGCCAAGAAGCTCTTCCCGAAAGGCGTCTTCACCAAAGAGCTGCCTTCAGGCAAGAAGTACCTTCGATACACGCCCCAGCCCTAGGCCTTGGATGAGCTGAGCCCCCAGCTCCCCAACACCAGTGTGTTCCTGGACACAGGTTCCTGTGAGCCTCAAGGGCCTGGTGGACAGATCCAGCCCACCACATACTGACTCTCAGGAATTGGTTGGGTCTGTTTTTTTTGTTTGTTTTTTTTTTTGTTTTCCTTTTCTAATCAAATCTTCTCTCTGCTCCCCATTTTGAGGAGCAGCAGAAGTGGAGCTGCTGATTCCTGGGTAGATGTCTAAGTATTAATCATGAACATCTTCTTTACTTGTGGTAAAGGAAACCTCTCCATTCTGCTCCTTGTCAGTAGATGAGGAACTTGGCTGCGTGTTCCAAAGTGAAGGGTCCGGCGGCATGCTCTAAAAAAAGCATTTCCATGAGTTCCCATTAGGGGAGGTGGTGAAGTATGAATGGTGCCTTGCACCTTGGCCCTGGACCTGTGAGAGGTCAGGAGGGTTGAACTTGTACTGTAGAAGCAGCTGGCAGGGGCAAGTGTGCACTCTCTGAACATGGCTTCTTGAAGATCAGTAAATAAATCCTTTGGTAGAACTGGCTCTGGCATTCCTTGCATCACCTCTTGGATAATTCCACTGAGACTCACAGGCATTCCCCCACCTCCATTTCAATGTGTCTGCTCCACCCACTTAGACACAAAGTCGCAGATTGCATGTGGTCCTCACTCTGCAGGCATCTCCAAAGAGAAGCTCACCTTGGCACTCTGCCCCCACATTTGCCAGCATGCAGAGGCTCCAGCCACCACTCCTCTGATGCTGAGTATCCTGAGGTTCTTTTGGTTTCTGAAGAGCAGAATTTCTGAGGCTGGAGTGTAGCTGGCAGTAGAGAACCTGCTTTGTGTTAAACTCTAGGCTCAATCTCTGACACAGTTTAAAAAGAGAAAACCACAAAACTTTCCTTATCATTTGAAGAGAAATTAGCACTTAAAATTTTCAGAGCTATCACATAATAGGTAGGGTATTTGCTTTGCATTATTTAGCCCTCCTGAGTTTGATCCTAGATACTCCGTATGGTCCAGTGAGCCCACTAGGAGGAGTTTCTGAATGCAGCCAGGAATAAGCTTTAAATACAACCAGCTGTGGCCCCAAATTCAAAATTAAAACAAAAACATTTTTTACCAACTAAAATTGTTCAAGTTTATTAAATAAATTTTGAAAGAATCATAAAGCAGTTGAACCTTTACTACCAAGGTTTATGCTGCTCCCACTTCTTGCATACATCCTTTGAGAAAGCTCTTCATTGCTGCCTTGACCCATTTCTCTTGTTCTTGCCTCTGTTGTGCTTCTCCCTAGACCAGTGAGTCAGTCATACAGTCTTTTCAAACTTTGGGTGAGATTAAAATAGGAATTTTAAGCTAAAAAAAAAAAA
>PVKC010005715.1:17810-32681 GCA_004027635.1 Crocidura indochinensis | reverse complement strand
TCTCTCTCTCTCTCTCTCTCTCTCTCTCTCTCTCTCTCTGACTTATTTCACTCAGCATAATAGATTCCATGTACATCCATGTATAGGAAAATTTCTGACTTCATTTCTCCTGACAGCTGCCAAGATGCCCTTCAACAGACGAATGGCTAAAGAAATTGTGGTACATAAGTTTTCTTAAATTAATAGGTGCCGGGGGCTGGAAAGATAGCACAGTGGTAGGGCTGTTGCCTTGCAAGCAGCCGACCCTGGACTAACATTGGTTTGAATCCTGGCATCCCATATGGTCCCCCACCCCCACTCCTGTACCTGCCAGGAGTGATTTGTGAGCACAGATCCAGGAGTAAGTCCTGAGTGCTGCTTGTTGTGCCTCCTCCCTCCCCCCCAAAAAAAATAAATTTAATAGATGTCACTCATCTATTCTTGAAAACTTAAGTTGTTTCCAGATTTTGGCTATTTTAATAGTGTTGGAAGGAATATTAGTGTTCAAATGTCTTTTTTTTTTCAGCTTTATTTTTGGGACCTTGGAGTTTATTCCAACAAGTGGAGTTACTGGATTCAATGAAAGCTGAATTCCTAGCTTTTTTTTAAGGAATGCCTATATTGTTTTCCAGAATTGTACCAGTCAATGTTTCCATCAAATATGAATGAGAGTCTCTTTTTCCCAGTATCCACTCCAGAACTGGTTGTTATTGATTTTTTTGATGTATGTCAATATTGTGGTGTGTCTGTGATGTGAGATATCCTATTGTTGTTTTGATTTTCATCTCCCTGTTGATTATAGTGATGCAGAATAGTTTATGAGACTTTTGGGGGGCGGGGTTTGGGCCACAGCTGGTGACGCTCAGGGGTTACTCCTGGCTATGCGCTCAGAAATCACTCCTGGCTTGGGGGACCATATGGGGAACCGGGGGATTGAACCACAGTCCGTCCTAGGCTAGTGCAGGCAAGGCAGGCACCTTACCTCTAGCGCCACCGCCCGGCCCCAAGTTTATGAGACTTTTGATAATTTGTATTTCTTTCTTTTTGTCGAGTTGGGGTCACACCCATCAGTGCTCAGCGGTTGCTTCTGATTCTATAATCATGAATTACTTCTGAAAGTGGTTGGAGGACCATTTGAAATGTTGAGAATCAAACTGAGGTTGGCTGTATGCAAGGCAAGTGCTCTAACCACTGCACTATCACATCAGTCCCTCTTTTTATTCCTTCTTTGAGGAAGTTTTAGCTCATCTCTTTCACCATTAGATTATTTTGTCTTCTAAAGCTCTATAAGTGCTCTATATATATTTGATACTAACATCAGATGAGGGTTGGGTACACATTGTCTTTATATCCTCATCATAGTTTCCTTTAGGGTGCAGAAGCTTCTTAATTTAATGTAGTCCTTTTAGTTTATCTTTGCTTCTACTTGCTTAGTCAGTGGTGTTTCATCATAGAAGAAGCCTTTAGCTTCAACGTCATGGAGAGATCTGTCTACATTTTCCTTTATGTATTTTAAGGATTCAGGTCTGATATCAAGATCTTTAATAAATTTTTATTTGATTTTTGTGCATATTACTAGAAAGAAGTTTGAGTTCATTTTTTGGGGGGGTCACACCCAGCAGCATTCAAGGGTTACTCCTGGCTCTATGCTGAGAAATCGCTCCTGGAAGGCTCAGGGAACTATATGGGATGCTGGGATTTAAACCACTGTCCTTCTGCATGCAAGGCAAATGCCCTACCTCCATGCTATCTCTCCAGCCCCTTATTTTTAATTTTTTATACTATCTTTATTTAACATCATGATTATAACTATGTTTGTAGTTGGGTTACAGTCAGAAAAAAGAACATACCCCCATTTGCCAGCACAAAATTCCCAGTACCAATGCCCCATCTCCCTCTTCCCCTACCCCCTGTCTGTATTCTAGACAGGCTTTCTATTTCTCTCACTCACTATCATTGTCACAATAGCTGTTAGTATAGTTATTTCTCTAACTGCACTCACCATTCTTTGTGGTAAGTTTCATGTTGTGGCTGGTCCTTCTAGCTAGTCCTCATCTCTATTGTTTTTGAGAATTATCACAATAATGTTTTTTGATTTTTCTTAAATTCCACAGATGAGGGACTGGTCCAGTGGCATAGGCCGTAAGGCTTCTGCCTTGTGAGCACTAGCTTAGGATAGACATGGTTAAATTCCCCAGTGTCCCATATGGTCTCCCAAGCCAGGAGTGATTTCTGAGCACATAGCCAGGAATAACCTCTGAGTGTCACCGGGTGTGGCCCAAAAACAAAAACAAAAAAATCTTACAGATGAATGAGTCTATTCTGTGTCTATCTCTCTCCCTCTGGTTTATTTCACTCAGCATAATGGTTTCCATGTCCATTCATGTATAGTAAAATTTCATGACTTCACTTTCCTGATGGCTGTAGAGTATTCCATTGTGTATATATACCACAGTTTCTTTAGTTACTCATCCATTGTCAGGCATCTGGGTTGTTTCCAGATTCTGACTATTATAAATAGCACTGCAATTAACATAGGCATGCAGAGGGCATTTTTGTATTGTGTTTTTGTATAGCTAGGGTATATGTGCTAGGATATATCCCTAAAAAGTGCTATAGCTGGATCATATGGGAGCTCAATTTTCATTTTTTTTTGAGGAACCTCCATATCGTATTCTAGTCCATAATGCTGGACAAGATGGCATTCCCACCAACAGTGAATGAGAGTTCCTTTCTCCCCACATCCCCAACCAACACAGATTGTTCGTGTGTGTGTGTGTGTGTGTGTGTGTGTGTGTGTGTGTGTGTGTGTGTGTGTGTGTAATGTGTTCCAGTCTCTGTGAAGTGAGCTGGTACCTCATTTTTGTTTTGATTTGCATCTCCTGATAATTAGTGATGTGGAGTATTTTTTTCATGTGCCTTTTGGCCATTTGTATTTCTTCTTTGAGGGAGTGTCTGTTCGTTTCTTCTTCTCACTTTTTTTTTTTTTTTTTTTTTTTTGGTTTTTGGGTCACACCCGGCAGTGCTCAGGGGTTTCTCCTGGCTCCATGCTCAGAAATTGCTCCTGGCAGGCACGGGGGACCATATGGGGCACCGGGATTCGAACCGATGACCTTTTGCATGAAAGGCAAACTCTTTACCTCCATGCTATATCCCGGGCCCCCTTCTTCTCACTTTTTGATTTAGTTTTTTGGGGGTTAGTTGTTTTTTTTCTTAAGTTCTTTTTTTTGTTTTTGTTTATTTGTTTGTTTGTTTTTGGGCCACACCTGGTGACTCTTTGAGATTACTCCTGGCTATGCGCTCAGAAATCGCCCTGGATTGGAGGACCATATGGGACACTGGAAGATGGAACCCATGGTCCATCCTAGGTTAGCACGTGCAAGGCAAATGCCCTACTACCTGTGCCACCGCTTCAGCCCCATGAGTTCATTTTTTTAAATATATAACTGACTGATTTTCCCAACTAGCTGTTGAAGAGGTTTTCCTTACATTGCTTTTTTTCCCCTCGTATATTGGTATGATTTATATTCTCTTGAATTATAGAGGTATGTTTTATGTCCCAGCATATGGTCTATCTTGGAGAATAGTCCATATGCATTGGAGAATGTGTATTCAGCTTTTGAAGATGAAAATACATAAATGCACAGATCTTATTTTCTGAAATATATAACAATATGTAATAAGACCCTCTCATTTATTTTTCAAAACTATTATTTACTCACTGAGCTTTAGTCTAGTTGATCTTTCAAGAAGTGACATAGTGGTGTTAAAGTCTCTAACTATTATTTGTTGCTATCAATGTTTTCATTTTCGTTTTGCTTTGTTATTGGGCCACACCCAGTAATACTCTGGGGTTACTGTTGGTTGTGCATTCATGAATCACTTCTGGATGTGCTCTGGAGACCCTATTGAATGTCAGATCAACCCACCCAGATTGGCTGCATGCAAGGCAAGTACTATTACTCTGGCCCCTCTTCAAGTTTTTTTTTTTCCGTTTGTTTTTTGTTTTTGGGTCACACCCAGCAGTGCTCAGAGGTTCCTCCTGGCTCTATGCTCAGAAATCACTCCTGGCAGGCCCAGGGGACCATATGGGACACCGGGATTCAAACCACCATACTTCTACATGTGAGGCAAACGCGCTACCTTCATGCTATCTCTCCAGTCCCCCTCTTCAAGTTTATTACCAGCTGTTTTAAGTATTTTAAGTACTTTTCTGGACCATATATATTTATGAGTGCAAGTTCTTCCTGAGGTACACATCCCTTAATCATTTAAAATAATCTTGACTATCTCTTATAACCTTTTTGAGCCTGATGTGTATGTTGTCTGACCCTAGTATAGTTACCCTGTCCTTTTGGGGGGAATTGTTTTCTTGAAAAAAATTGTCTTCTGGGGCTGGAGAGATAGTACAGTGGGTAAGGCATTTGCCTTGCATGTGGCCAAACAAAATTCAATACTCAGCATCCCATGTGGTCCCCTGAGCATCAGCAGTAGTAACTCCTGAGTGCAGAACCAGGAATAACCCTTGAGCATTGTTGGGTGTGACTTGTTTCGGATGTGGCCTAAAAACAAACAAAAAAATTGTCTTCAAACCTTTGACTTTGAGATTGTGTTTGTTCTGATTATTCAAATATGTTTCTTGCAGGCAGAAGAATTCTTGGGCTCAATTTTCCAATTTATCCTGACACTGTATGTATCTAAATGGGCATTTAGCCCATTGACATTAGAGAATTTATTATCATGAAGTTTTATTACATCTTTCTGTAGGAGCTTGATGCATGCGTGTGTGTGATTGAACTTGTCTTAAAGTATTCCCTTTAGTTCTTTTAAAGATAGTTTTGAGTCTATGAAGTTCCTGGGTTGTTTATCTGTGAAATTGTATATCATTTCTTCAAATCTGAATGTGAATCTGTCTGGGTAGCATACTCTTGATGAAGTGTTCATTTCGTTGAGGTTTTTTTTTTTTTTTGCTTGTTTGTATGTGTTTTGTTTTAATTATATTCCACTATTGTCTTGAAGTTAGGAGGGTTTTGTGTGATAAGTCTGTTGTAAATGTCAAGGACACTCTTTTGTATATAAGTTTCTTCTTTAATCTCGCTGCTTTCACAATTTTATCTCTATTGTTTTCATCATTCTGATTAGGATGTATCTTGTAGTATTTTCATTTGGACATCTTTAAGTTGGTACCCTTAGAGCTTTAGAATGTGAGTGTATACACTCTCCAGCTCTGAGAAATTCTCATCAATGATTTCTTTGTGCTTTTATGTTTGTTTGTTTTGGTTATGGGGTCACACCCGGCAGCATTCAGGGGTTCATCCTGGCTCTACACTCAAAAATCACTCCTGGCAAGCATGGGGGACCATATGGGATGCCAGGATTCGAACCACTGTCCTTCTGCACACAAGGCAAATGCTATCTCTTCGGCCCCATCAATGATTTAATTGTTGATTTTTCATCAGGTGAAGAAGCATTTCTGGCCCTCTGTACCCTGGTGATTACTATGTTGTTCCTTTTGAAAGCATTCCAGTGTTCTCTGGTCTGCTGTATGCCCCCCCTCCCGCCCACCACCATATTCACTCCACCCCATCTTCTCTTGTGTCTAGAGGCATTTTGTACTATATCTCGGAGCTCACTGGTTCTGTCTTCTGCAGCTGGTATTTTGTTGATGAGGCCTTTCAGTGAGTGTTTTATCTTGCTTACCAGCCTTTTTGTTCTGTCATTTCTGTTCGTAGTATTCTCATTTTTGGTTTCATGTCCTCCTGTATTCTATTGTTTCTTTGAGCTCATTAAAATTTGTAAGCATTTCTGCTCAAGTATTTTTCTTTTTTTTTCGGGCCACACCCATTTGATGCTCAGGGTTACTCCTGGCTCCACGCTCAGAAATTGCCCCTGGCTTGGGGGGGGGCCATATGTGACGCCGAGGAATGGAACTGCGGTCCTTCCTTGGCTGGTGCTTGCAAGGCAGACACCTTACCTCTAGCGCCACCTCGCCGGTCCCGTACTTAAGTATTTTTCAAAGAGATAATATATATGGCTTTTACTGAGTCTTCAAGATTATAATCTTTGCCTACTTCCTGTGGTGAGGTTCTGTGCTGCTTTAGTATGGTTCATTTTGTTGCCTGAGAGTAGGTCTTATCCAGTTCACTGTCAACATCCTTTGTCCCCATGAGGATGATCTGGGAGAGCCCTACTAAAGGACAAAGATTATGGTGGCTACTGCTTTGTGTAAAAGTAACTGACACCCAACCTTTGGGTGGAGTCAATTTTTGTGGTGGGACTGCTCTATGTTCCGAAGCCCTCTCCCAGTCAGGTGGGAGATAGTGCAGCTTCAGGGTGTGCTTGGGGACCAGCTTTGGGTAAAGGCACTAAGTCTTGTCCTAACATTTTTAATTATTTTAATCTTTATTTTGTTTTGAGGCAATGCCTGGCAGTGTTCAGGAATTACTCCTGCAGGCTTAGGGAACCTTATGGGCTGCCAAGGATTGAACCCAAGCCAACCTACCTTCTATGCTATTGTTTTGACCCTGAGCCCTGACATTTTTAAAGGGAATTTCCTATCATGTTTGCAACATTGAGTTATGTAGACTAAAACTGTGAAAAGTTAAATAATGCTATAATTTTATTTAATAAAAATTTTAATCTCTAGAATACCGAATAAAAGCATTTGAATAGATCCATTTTTCAGCTTCCCTAATTATATTATCTTTTCTATTGACTCACTTTCATTTTTGAAGCAGATAATCTATGACTTGGACCACCTGGGTTCGTGGCAAAGTGCCTGTCTTGTAAACATGAGGTCATAAGTTCTGGTACCTGATTGTATCCTACACCACCAACAGCAATTGCTGGCACTCCCTGGTGCCACTTCTAGCACCTCCACAAGTTTGACCACTGACCACTAAAACCAAGAGTCTGAGTTAGATGGTCAAGTGTGCACTCCCACCTCAGCTCAGCACCTTACAAATCAAAAGTACAATCTAGGGGCTGGGGTTGCAGCTCAGTGGTAGAATGCTTACCTTGGATTGTGAAGCCCTGAGTTTGATCCTAGGTACAATAGCAACTATAACAATCTAAGAGTATAATAATAATAATAATATCATTAGAGGCATTTCACTTTTATCTGATCAGGAAAGACTATTTCTCTGACCCAAGATATTCAATTTGGTGAGGATGGGGGAAACATGTCTGGAAATGCTCAGGGCTCTGTGGTACTCAGTTAAACCATCTGCAGTGCAGGGCAAAACCAGAGTCAAACCAGGGTTCATAGACAAACCATGTGGATGGAAAATGCCTTAATTCCTATGCTCTCTCTGGCCTAAGGATATTGAAACTTTAGTGTTCCACTGTACCCATGTGTCTGAGCACCAGGGAACTTTTCTTTACAATTTCATTTGAGGTGGGGAATACCTGGGACAAATTCTATGATATGTCTGAATTAATCAAGGTTCACCTCCAATATACTTAGGAAGGAGAAGTCAAGGTAAATGAGCAATGTTGAAAACAAGAATTCATCATAGGGCAGCAAGTAGAGCAAGGTTATTCTGTGGTAGAGAAAATTCTTACTCATGCACCAAAGACAAGAATGGTGGATGAGATGAATTAGAAGGACAGGAATGATTTCTTTTGATCTGCCAGTTATCTTCCTCCTTTCTGAAATCCCCTCTAGAGACTCTACCCTTACTTGCCCTTCTTGTTATAGTACCGATGGTTGCCTCTCTGAAATGCCCCGCCAATGTCACTGGAGGTGAACTCCTGCATCATTATTCAACTCATCAGCTCCCCGAGTTTGACACCCAGAAGTCTCTTGTCCTTCAAAGGCATGACTGATGCCATCTTGGAGTCCTCCTTACTTGCTCTTTTTTAGTTCAGTGTGTCTAGTTAAGAATAAACTAAAACTTCAGTGTTGATTTCCTCCATCTGTTAGATTATATTTGAGGCTCTAAGTCTATTATCCATCAATATCTTGGCAATTGACTTTTGACTAATTAAGAATAAGATAATTACCAGGCATTCTGCCACAGAGAAATTTTTTCTCAATTCTACATTGTCTCAATTTAATTTTTTACAAAGTAATTAATCTCATTAACTGCAATCATTCTCTGTCTCACTTATCCTGTTTAATTTAACTCAACAAATTAAATAGCATGATTTGTTCTGGGCACTCTGTAGTCATGTTGTTCAAACATGTGAAGATAAGATTTGTGTTACAGATTTGGAAGAACCATATAAATCATCTGGTAAGAAAGATATTTCACATGTCAGAAGTAAGTTTAAGAACAGGCTCAGGGCCCAGGAGATAGCATGGAGGTAAGGCGTTTGCCTTTCATGCAAAAGGTCATCGGTTCGAATCCCGGTGCCCCATATGGTCCCCCGTGCCTGCCAGGGGGAATTTCTGAGCATGGAGCCAGGAGTAACCCCTGAGCACTGCCGGATGTGACCCAAAAAAAAAAAAAAAAAAAAAAGGACAGACTCAGGCTCAGACTCCAAATGACTCAATTAACTCTCTTTCAGAATTCTTTGAGAACTATTTTTGCTTACTTATTTTGGTTAAGGTCATTTTATTTATTTTGAGTTTGATGCTATTTTTATTTTTGCTTGTTTATTTTGTTTGTATTTTTCTGCCTTTTTTCTAACAAGTTTCCTAAAAACAATTTTTATTAATTTCCACTGAAAGACTATATCACCTTTTAACCAAAGGTGGCTTTTCTTTTCTTTTCTTTTTTTTTAACAAATATCAGCATTTTTAAATCTCCATCTAAAAATTTGTATTCTTATTGGTAAATCTCTTCAACTCCGGATGCACTCTAGAACTATACTCAGAGTCATTGCCAGTGTAGATTGGGGCACCATACGGTGGTATTGAAGTAGGGTTCTATGCGTGCTCTCAAGGCACCAGCCCTTTGAGTCATTTCTGTAGGCCCTTGTCTTTTTTTATAAATACCAAGGCTAGAACTTAGAACCTCAGAAATGCAAGACAAGTATTCTCTTTTTGCTTTTAATTTTAGGCCATCCCAGTTATGCTAACGGATCACTCCTGGGCTCACAGAAAGATTTGGGGGATGATATTTGTTTTGCTTAGGGTTGAACACAAGTTCACTGTATTCAAGGCAAATGTTATCTTTCTGTATTCTCTCATCGAAAGCAGGTACTCATCACTAAGCTCTATCCTATGAGTACTGTGTTTTTTGTTTGTTTGTTGTTTGGTTTTGGGGCCATACCCGGTGATGCTCAGGGGTTATGCACTCAGAAATCACTCCTGGCTTGGGGGACCATATAGGATGCCAGAGGATCATGAACCACGGTCTGTCCTAGGTTAGCGCATACAAGGCAAACGCCCTCCCACTTGTGCCACTGCTCCAGCCTCCTCTTTTGCGTACTTTAATACAAGCTTTAATTGGGGGCAATAGCAATCGTGCAGCAGTAGGGCGTTTGCCTTGCATGCAGTTGACCCAGGATGGGCCTGGGTTCGATCCCCAGTGTCCCATATGGCCCCCTAAGCCAGGAGCGATTTCTGAGTGCATAGCCACCAAGTGTGGCCTCAAAACAAAACAACAGCAAAAAAAAAAAAAAAGAGAGAGAGAGCTTTAATTCATTTCAAATCTGATTCTAAGTGATTGATACAGGTGAATTTTTTGGTTAGAAATTATATTTACCTCTTCCATCCTCCCTAAGACAAAAAAGCACAGCTCCTTCTATTTCAGATGAAGATTGAAAGACAATAAGTGAACATCTTGTGTGGCTCCACTTTCAGAATTGAAGGCTACTGAAAATTAGAAAAAATCAAGGGTTTGAAAAATATAGATGAAACGACATTCACAATTTCATGTACATTTGCTAAGATTTACAATCCCCGATATATCTGGTATGAACTAAATAACGATCTTTCTGCTAAGAGCTCACTGCCTCAATGGTGGTCCCCAAATTCCTACTCTCCGTATAATAATTGCTATGCCATGGTGGCATTATATACTGGTAACAGACTCATGCATGTCATATTTTCAAGGGTTCTTGATAGCATCATTGTACTTGGTACTTGATCTCATCTTATATTATTATGTTCAACATGGCTTCTAAATGTACATTAAATCCATGGCTGATGTTGCCAGTAAGATTGACTTAGAAATGAAGTTTAAAATTGATTAAGGATGATGAAAGTGGAAAATTAGTGATGGATATTGCTTTCCAGTCAAGCATGCCTCTCTGCACAGCTCTGCTCTTGAAGAACAGAAACAAGGGCCTGAAAATTGTTCAACCGTCTGCTTCACTAAAAGCAAAAGGACTGACAAAAATTTTAGGTGGGCCTCCATTAGGAAGGAGAATTCATTATGCCCCAGATTGAAGACCCCACCTACATAACTACACCAAGGCATTTTCCTCAGCATCTGATAATCACGTCAAAACTCTGGTTTCAATGTTCAAATGAAGCCCTGGATGTTACAACGTTGACTGTTTTGCTAAATTTAAGCTATTAAATTTAAGCTATTAAGAATCACTAGTAGGGCCTGGAGAGATAGCACAGCGGCGTTTGCCTTGCAAGCAGCAGATCCAGGACCAAAGGTGGTTGATCCCAGTGTCCCAGATAGTCCCCTGTGCCTGCCAGGAGCTATTTCTAAGCAGACAGCCAGGAGTAACCCCTGAACACCCCCGGGTGTGGCCCCCCCCCCAAAAAAAAAAAGAATCACTAGTCATGGGACCAAAAAGGAAACAAAAAACAAAACAAAAAAAACAAAACAAAAAAAGAATCACTAGTTATTACATGGATAGGAAGGTTTTGGGTGAGACAGTGAGTGCTGATGTAAAAGAAGCTGAACATTTTCTGGTAACTTTAAATAAACTATTTAAATAATCTAGTTGCCAGAGTAAATAAATATTCAATATGAATGGAATTTGCCTGTTAGGGGATGGACATTTGAGTTTTTCCATAAGGAGATCAGACCAATACCAGGTTTCGGGACTTTTAAGAATTACAGAATAGTCTTTCTTGAGGGAAATGCTGCAGGTTACAAATTAATGTGATCTGGCACACCGAGAATCCACAGGCTTTCTAGCATGTCAATAGCATGTAGTACCTGTATATTTCAAGCAATAAGAAATCATGGACTGCCCAGCTCCTCTTCCTAAATTTATATGCCACTGAGTAGGACATATACAATTTGAACAGTAACACACACACACTCTGTGACATTCATTTGCACAATAAAAAAGTTGCCTAAACATGAGTTTCTCAGAGTGTATTCCTATCATTAAGTGATACATGACATTATCCCAATACAATTTCACCCCTTTTCTAGTGGAAGTTCATAGTCACAACACTGATTGCTGTGGGAAGAAATTTCTGATCTCTTGATCCTACTGAGAAACACATACACTGGAAGTTATTCTTTTACTTAATTTAATTTGGGGGGGCGGGAGGCCACACTTAGTTGTGCTTATTCTTTGCTCTGTATTCCTGGAGGGTTTCAGGAACTATATGGGGTGACAGGAATGGAACCCAGGTTGGCCATATGTAAGACAAGTGCCCTACCCACTGTACTATTGCCATGGCCCTTGTAGTTATCCTTTTCTAATCATGTAGATAGGGTCAGAGAGATAGTAGAAGGTATAAGGTACTTGCCTTACAGAATAGTAATTGCCAGCATTATCTATGACCGTTCAAGTACAACTAGTAGGGACCCCCAAACAAAGAGCCAATTAATTTAATAGATTAACATAGCCAGGTGTTTCCTAAAAAAAATAAAACTCCAAATAACTAACTAATTTACTAAATAATATAGTGAAATAGATTTTGGAAGTATAAAGACCCCAATTTTATGGTTCCTCTGAGTGTTGGGCTTATAAGTGATTTTTCTTTAAGATTCTGCTTTATTCTGTGACTATTTTCAATGAATATATAAACAGAAGGAAAACTCATAAATCATGTTTCTTAATATGTCAGGATCTCATAGTCACAAAAATAATTTCTCTGTACACAAACACTAAAACAAATTAAACAAATGCCATAAATGACTATCCAATGTTAAAGGCAATGGAATACTGACTATTAAATAATGGATCTAGAAATATTTGATAAATTCTCAAAGAAGGCTATGAATCTGGAAAAAAAAAAGAAGGCTATGTAGCCATGTATTTTATGGGAAAATGTTCATGCTATTTAAAGAACCTGATGTATGCAAAACACCCATTGATAAAAAAAAAATCACAAAAGGATAGACTAAACTCTCAAAGTATTGTTTTATTTTCAGGGGCGACTTATAAGGAAAATATCATTTTTTTTGCTTAAGGTCCTCATAATACCACAGCTGGGGTGACTTAAACAATAGAAATTGATTCCAATTCTAGAGACTAGTGATGAAGACATTAGAAAATCTCTCTCCTAGCCTTGCAAATGGTTCCTTTCACGAGACCTCATCTGGAAGTTTTCTTTGTTCTAATCTCTTCTCTAAGCACACCAATCAAATTGGATTAGGGTCCATTCTAAGAGCCCCATTTTTAACTTAATTATCTCTTTAAAGACCTTATCTCTAAATACAGATTCATCCTGTGGTATTGGAATAAGAACTTCAAAATATAAAACAAAGGCTGAGGTGGGAGCACATACACAAATTAGCCTTTAATGCATTCTGTCATTTTATTTTCTTTTGTTTTGGTTTGGTTTTTTTTTTTTTTGGGGGGGGGGGTCACACCCGGCAGTGCTCAGGGGTTACTCCTGGCTCCATGCTCAGAAATTGCTCCTGGCAGGCACGGGGGACCATATGGGGCACCGGGATTTGAACCGATGACCTTTTGCATGAAAGGCAAACGCCTTACCTCCATGCTATCTCCCAGGCCCCTCATTTTATTTTCTTAATTTTAGGGAAGGAACATCTATTAATTTTATAGGCAGCAAACTATAAGTATTTGACTTAGAAAAACACAACTCAAATATATAAATATTGTATTTCTGTCTTCAAAGAGGATAGAAATTGACGCTTGGGCTAATGGTTCAAATCTATGCCAGTATTTCCTATTGGCTATGCACATAGTATTCATTATTTACTTCTATTCATTATTATTATTATTTTACATGTTATTTTTTTTCCTTTTAAGTAAAACAAGATTTATTTGGAAGTTCTGAGGAAGGGGAGGAGGGAGGATAAAAAAGAAAAAATAGGGTTGGAGCGGTGGCGCAGGCAGTAGCGTATTTGTCTTGCATCAACTGACCTAGAACAGAGCACAGTTCAATTCCCCAGCGTCCCATATGATCCTCCAAGTCAGGAGTGATTTCTGAGCACACAGCCAGGAGTAACCCATGAGCATCACTGGGTGTGGTCCAAAAAGCAAAAAAAGAAAGAAAGAAAGAATAATTCATTCAAGAGAACATGGTTTCTGCAAAGGTAGAGAGAGAAGCCTAAAATACAACCCAGAATGAAAGCATGAAAATACACATTTCAAAAAGAGAAGTGCAAGTGACATGTATTCAGGCACTATGTGCATAAATTGGCAACACACATGTGCAGCACTAACACATGGCCCAGGAATCACACGTGCTTACAGGTTCTTTTAATATTGGTCCTCCAAGATTAATATTTCCCTTACAGATAAAATTTCAGTATAACCAGGGACTGAAAGATAGGTCAAAGAACTGAACGTATATTTTGCATTTGGGAGGCCTAGGTGCAAACATAACTAGAAGTAACTGCCTAGCTTCTAGCTAGGAATAAGCCCTAAAACCACAGAAAATGGCCCAAGAAACAAACACAATTATTTTTCAGTGTAATTGTTGAAAGTGACTGTAGAGGAAATGGTATCACTTAAAATGACTTTTAATTCTCAAAATATGACTAATCAGTCTTCAGTTCATAGAGTCATCAGGAAAATGATAAATATCTACATCGAATTAATCCATTTTATTCCATTAGGGAAGATGTAAAAGGATACAAATAAAATATTTGAGGTTACTGAACTAGTAAATTAATTTTTCCTAGGTTTTATTACTGATGTAGTATGTTGTATAATTTCCTGCATTTTTCTGTATAGTCCTATTTTAAAATAATCTTATGTTATTAATTTATTTAGTTAGATTTGGAGACCATACCTGATGGTACTCAGGGCTTACTCCTGGCTCTGCTCAAGGATCACTCCTAACAAGACTTAAAGGACCAAATGTGCTCCTGGAGATTTAGCCCAGATCTGCCACATAGAAGGCAAACACCCTTTACTCTGTACTATCACTTTAGCCTCTGTATATTCTTTCATTTTGCATAAAGAGAAAACTATTTAAGTTGCTGGAGAAAGAAGAGCATTACTTTTTTTTTATTCTAGAAAGAATATTGATAAGTAATTAAAAGTGCTTTTTAATTTAGGCACTCTAACTTACAAATTTCATACTTAGTGTTCCTGTGTTCCAACACCACACCCTACACCAAAAGTGACCCCCATCTTTAATAATATAAATCTTTCTAGATATATTCTCAATATTCGAATAGACTGAATTCTTTTTTTTATTGTACTAATGACTCTATTTGAGATACAATAATTTTCACAAATATACTTTTTCTTCTTTTCTTTACTTTCATTTTTTGTTTTTCTTACTATTTTTCAATAACTTTGCTTTCACTTAGCTTGAAGCAAATGTATTGTGATCAGTTAATGTCAACTATGTGATGCATTTTCTTTAAATAAACATTTTTTTAAAGATATTTTTGTTTTAGGGCATATCCAGTAGCACTCAGGGGTCACTCCTGGCTCTGTGCACAGAAAGTACTACTGGAAGGCTCGGGGTGTCACATGGGATGGCCGGAATTGAATTCATAGACTAAATTCTTTTTCTCTTTGTGGTTTGGGGCCACGCCTGGCTTTGCACAGGGCTTACTCCTAGCTCTGCACTCAGGGATCACTCTTTTGGGGGGGGGG
>PVKC010005715.1:0-17710 GCA_004027635.1 Crocidura indochinensis | reverse complement strand
TGAGCATGGAGCCAGGAGTAACCCCTGAGCACTGCCGGGTGTGACCCAAAAAACTAAAAAAAAAAAAAAAAAAAAACCAATATATTGGCTTAATTATTATGACTGAAACCCAACTATAATCATGTATGTAATCATGGTGCTTAAATAAAGAAAAAAATTAAAAAACAAACAATCAAAACAAAAACAAAAGCAACACTAAAAAAATGCAGTAGAGCAACGTCTAAGCAAATATGATTGTAATGGTTTAATTTCCTTAATACATGAAAATAGTTTATAAGTGACTAATAAAAATACCAATGGCAGTGTAAAAAATAAAGACTTTGATTTACAAAGCTATATTTAAAAACAACATATTGCTTTAATTATTATTGTTTTATTTCCTTATTTCCATAATTGGTTATTTTATTTTTTTATTTTAATTGCCTTATTTAAGCACTTGGTTACAAAATTATTTATTGTTGGGTTCCAGTAATACAATAAATGTACCCCATCCTTTTCATCAGTGCACCCTTCCAGTCACCACATATGTCTTCCATTTCCCTGTGACCCCAACTACTGTCTCTCTCTCTGTCTCTCTCTGTCTCTCTCTCTCTCTGCCTTTTGACACTATGGTTTGCACTATTGTTAATGGAGTGGCTCCTTGCATGTCACTATCTCCCCTTTCAGCACCCTATAAAAATTGTATCCCACCCTAATTTTTTTCAGTTTGGGGGTACTGAGGGGAGCATTTGGAGTTGGGGTTGGAGCCCAGAGTTTACAAAAGCAGTGTGTGTCCTGGCCCATTGAGTCATCTCCCTCTCGAAAGCCACCACCACCACCTTATTTTTTCCATTTGCTCTTGCAAAGATGAAGTTGTTTCCTGAAATTGAAAACAAACAAACAAATAAATTTGGAAAGACTTAAAAGCATATGGTAAATGTGGTCATTTCAATAGTAAAATTATTTTTTCTTGTGTCCACTAAGCTAGCTCAAAAGGACAGGACCACATGCTTTGCATGCAAGAATCCCAGATTTTATCCCTAGTATTTTATGGTCCTTTTAACACTGCTGGGAGCAACATTTGAGCATCATGGAGTCAGTTGTAGCTCCTAGCACCACCATGTGTGACCCCAAAACAGAAAAAAATGAGAAAAAAAATGTTAGTCTTGTCTATATTATATATCTTTATCCCTCTCTGTCTCTCTGTCTTTCTGTATCTCTCTGTGTTTCTATTTCTACCTCTCTCTCAAATAAAATCATTTTGTTGAGGGAGGATTGATTGTCAGTCTAAGGAAAATGTGGCATTCTCCAGTGTAAGAGAAAAGACTAAAAACTTAGGAACTTTGTGCCTGAAGAAAGATAAGGACAGCCTAAGGGAGGAGGATGATATAAACTCTTTTGATGAAGCATGAAGTACTTTCTTCCTTTCTTCAGTTATTTAATTCTCAGGCAGGGAGATACATCAGTAGACTTGTGGTAAAGTACCTGCCTTGAAGACTTACAACTGAGAATTTGATTCTTGCTTAGCAGGAGGGCAGTCCTAGGTTTGATCACAAAATCACAATTTTTCTCCCAACACTTCCAGGGGCACCCCTGAGCAATGATCTGGGAGCTTCCGAGCACTTCCAGGGGTGCTCCCAAAACAAAGAAAAAAATTAACTATTTCAAAGTATATTTTTCTGACAATAATAGTATTTAACTGTAAATAAATCAAGAAAAATGCCACAAAACTTTTGAATACTGGGACCGGAGCAGTGGCACAGGACGTAAGGCATCTGCCTTGCACGTACCAGCCTAGGACAGACCACAGTTCAATCCCCCGGCATTCCATATGGTTCCCCAAATCCGGAGCAATTTCTGAGCTCCTAGCCAGGAGTCACCCCTGAATGTCACTGGGTGTGGCCAAATAAACCAAAAAAAAAAACATTTTTTGAATACTTCAAAATTAAGCAATATATTTCTATTCCATTGGGTGAAAGAGAAAATTGTCCCCTCAGAATATAGATATATTTCTTAAAATTAGGAACCCTACCTGTTGAGCTGTGCTCAGATATCACTATTGGTGGTTTGGGGGTAGGAATCATATGATGCCAGGAATTAATGCAAAGTCAAATGTGTGCCAGGCAAGACCAAAACTCCTCTAGGGCCTCTCCAGTCTAAAAACATATTTTGAACACTTTTAATTGTTGATTATTTTTCACTTGGGAAATCACACCTAACTATTCTCAGGTCTCACTCCTAGCTTTGGCTCGAGGATCATACCTAGGTTCCTTGGGGACCATACATGATGCGAACTTTAGAACAGAATTCCAATATGATTTTTTGTTTTGTTTTGTTTTGTTTTTTTGGGTCACACCCATTTGATGCTCAGCAGTTACTCCTGGCTAAGCGCTCAGAAATTGCCCCTGGCTGGGGGGAACCATATGGGATACCAGGGGATCAAACCACGTCCTTTCTTGGCTAGCACTTGCAAGGCAGACACCTTACCTCTAGTGCCACCTCACCTGCCCCTCAGAATTCCAATATGTATGAGACAAGTACCCTACCCCTGAATTACTTTCCTGCCCTCTTAAAACATTTTGAGAGGTTTGGGGGGATTGTTTTTTATTTGAAGGGCTTGAGCCACATCCAGTGGCACTTAAAAGTCATTACTCTTGGCTCTGTGTTCAGAAATCATTCCTGGCAGGAAACCATAGGATGTCAAGGATTCAACCTGGGTTGGCCCATGAAGGCAAATGCCCTACCCACTCCAGGATCTACATTATTTTTCTTTTGGCTTTTGGGTCACAACCGGCAGCGCTCAGGGGTTCCTCCTGGCTCTGTACTCAGAAATCACTCCTGGCAGGCTCGGGGACCATATGGAATGCTGGGATTCGAACAACCGTCCTGCATGTAAGACAAATGCCCTACCTCCATGCTATCTCTCTGGCCCCCAGGAGAGAGGAACAAGGAATGTGCCTTCGTGGTAAAGTACCCACTTTTAAAAGATTTGTGACTGAGAGTTTGTTCCCTGGCCCTGTCCACTTGAGTAGGCCTGGACAGCAATAAGGCCTTCAGGACCCCGACTTCCCTCTGCCTGTAGGCTGCTTAGTTATGCAGATTTGGGAGGTGTTTGGAAATCAACTCAATTTTTTTGTTTGTTTTTGGACTACACCCAGTGACGCTCAGGGGTTACTTCTGGCTCTGCACTCAGAAATCACTCTTGGCTTGGGGGACCATATGAGATGCTGGGAGTTTGAACCACAGTCTGTTCTAGATCAGCTTGCGCCACTGCTCCGGCCCCAATGTCAACTCAATTTTAAGTAGAAATTTGAGCTTTAGTTCCAGCAAGTAATAGCAATCCAGTTCTAGAAAGAAGCAAAGTCTGGCTTGCCAAAGGGTATAGGTGTCTCCCTCCACACCCCACACCCCCAGCTGACAATTAAGAGACCTACAGAGTTCTCTGTGCTTATTGGAGTTTAGATTATGAGTTTGAAGTGCTAGCTGATTGCTTCTTCCATCCCCTGCTCTCCAGGACAAAGTTCCATACCTTGGAGTTCTCTTCCTCATCACAGATTGCTGTCTTCTGTGAGTTTCTTTCTGGATAAGACTGTGTCCATGATCGTCTTCTTTTGTCTTTTGCTGAGAAAACATTTTAGGGTGGAGGTTTATTTTTTATATATTTATTTTCGGGGGGAAGGTTTTTCTTGTTATTTATTTATTTTTTTAATTCTGTCTGCCTGTGCTTAGAGATTACTCCTAGCTGCACATTAGGAAATCAGTCCTGGAGGTGTTCAGCGACTTATGTGGTGAAAAGGGCTTGGTATCCTGAATGCAAAGTGTGTGGTCGACCCACTGGCATTTTAAGGCTTATTTCTCTAGTTTACTCCAACAATAACCTCCACTGGCCTTTAAGTTTGGTTTTTCTAGCTTTAGTTTAAATTTTTGTGATTGCAGGAAGAGCTGAACCCAAGTTCTCTCTAATCTATCATCTTGACTCTGCTGTCCCTGGGCCATTTTAATGCAAAGAGTAATGGATAAACATTAAAATTCAAAAGCCAATGACAACAGAATTGATACCTGATACAAGCTAAATACAGAGGGGAGCACTTATACTAGCAGCCCAAGAGGGTAAAGGAGGTGGACATGGGATGCGTGCTGGGAACAGGGGTGGAGGGAAGACAACATTGGTGGTAGTAATATTCCTGATTCAATGTCACTATGTATCTAAGATATTACTGTGAAAGATTTATAATCCACTTTGATCAAAATAAAACTTATTTAAAAAAAAGTAATGGGTAGAGAGTTAGAACAGGCATAAGTTGTTTGCCTTGATTGTAGTGGGTTAGAGCCCAGGCAACAAAATATGGTCCCCTGAACACTGCCAGGAATGACTCCTGAACATGAGCCAGATATAAACCCGGTGCAACACCATATATGGTCTCCAGCCACAACGCCCCAAAAATGCAAAAATAAAGACAGGAAGGTACAATAGAGGTCTGAAACACAAATTTTGCATGCTAGTGCTCCAGTTGATTTTAAAATTTTACTGTCCTCTGCTCACCATAAAGCTGTTTTGCACCAAACTGGGCATAGTTCCTAGCACCACTGGGTGTAGTTCCCAAACCAAAAAGAAAAAGATGCAAAAAGAAAGAGAATTTACTTTATTTTTGTAAGTTTACTAAAAGCTGTGTAATAAATGGATCACCCACTAAGGTTTTCTGTTTTCTACATTAATACACTTGAGGGGCCAGAGCTATGGCACAAGCAGTAAGGCATCTGCCTTGCCCGCACTAACCTAGGACTGATCACAGTTCGATCCTCCCGGTGTCCCATATGGTCCCCCAAGCCAGGAACAATTTCTGAGCACATAGCCAGGAGTAACCCCTGAATGTCACCGAATGTGACCCCAAAACAAAAACAAAATAAATTTGATATTATAGTTCTGATAAGCACATCTCAATAGTAAAGTATATGCCTTGTATATATAAAAAAAAAAAAAGAAAAGAAATGAAGAAAGATATCTCGCTTGCCATAGGAAATAAAAAAAAAAAAGAAATTCACTTCCTGCTTTTGAATACAAAAAGTGAAAGCATTGCTTCGAATTTCTTACAAATTCAGGGAAATTCTTGGCAATTTTCAGTTCTCATCCTAGGGTAGAGAGTTTTCTGTGACAATACAGCTGCAATTGGGTATAAAGATTCTGTGCTAGGAAAAGACAGGCTGAAATCATTGAGGTATTTTTTTTATAGCAATGTTTTTTAACACTGTTTTATAACACTCGATTCTTCTCAGGCATGAGTATTTTGACCTGAGCTAACATATCCTTCCCCATGCTTATAAGTGACCCCAAGAATGTGACCTAAAACTATTTTTCTCTATCCTCTAGTTTCAGAGGATACTCAGGTTTCTAATGATGAGAACACTGATGTCATCTTGGAGTTTCACAGTTGAACCCTGACCATATATACCCAATGAGTCAGCTTAATGAAACCAACCAGAGTTCACATTTGCCCACTTCTCACTGACCTTTATATTCCCCCAGAAAGTAGGACACCTCCATTAGGAAATGCTATGGGTGGCTCCTTCCTATAGTGAAACAATCTCTTCTCAGTCTTAGGAGAGTTAGGCTCTTCTAACTCCTAGCCTATCAAGTAGGCTTCTCTCTAGCTGAGCCAGAAGTGCTCAACCCTACTCACAATTTTGAATCACTTACTAAACATGGAAATCTAGAGAAAATAGATCACTGTCTATGTGCCATCGATTCCAATTAGACCAACATCTTTGACTCTATGGCGAATACTTTTTATAAAACATCAGTGGGATATTTTTGTTCGTTTGTTTGTTTTTGACACCTTCCTGGTTTTAAGCAACCAAGGTCTTTCAAGGAGCAGAATAAAAGCTTACCAATGTGGAAACTGTGAGTTGGTATTGACGCTAAAAATCTTCCAGTACAGAGGAAGACTATAGCAGAGAAGTAACTCCTTGTAAGCTTTCCATGGTATTACCATCAGACTTGCTTACTCTAGTCCCATTACGCTTATGGACTTTTCTATACACAAATAACACTAACCTCTGTGACCCTGAGCCATACCAATAGAGTTCTTGCTCATCTGCTTGCCAGTGTCTGGGATGGATCTAACCACATGTGTACATACTTCCACCAGGCATTTACAGGAATTACTGAAAGCCATTGGCTTTGGTTTCTTCCCTTACAATTTTTCTACTCTGATCTTTGGAATCTGGTATGTTCTGTAGATGATTACTTACATTTTATTGTGTGTGCTCACCAAGAATCTTTGTCCCATGGAGATCTTTACTTTTCTGGTTCCAAAATGAGGTGAACCTAACCAGACATTTGACCATCATCATCACTTGCTTCCCTTTAAAAACAATCCAGATTAGTGTTAGTGTGAGACAATTTTTTCATGTTGAGAGATTATAAATCAAAGATATTTTCATTGAACTCACTTACATCCTCACCTCTTTTTAATAACATGTCTTAAAGATTTTATACATTAAGATATTTTGCCTTGGGGCTGGAGCAGTAAGGTGTCTGCCTTGCCTGTGCTAGCCTAGTATGGACCACGGGTTCGATCCTCCAGAATCCCATATGGTCCCCCCAAGCCAGGAGTAACCTTTGAGCGTCACTGGGTGTGGCCCCAAAACAAAACAAACAAGCAAACAAAAAGGATATTTTTGCCTCACCTCTGAGAAATGATCATTGTCTTTCTGACATTCGAGACAGCAATTTAGGTTTTTCTGTATTCATAACATGTTTTCTAGTGTGTATGGACCTCAATTTACTCATTTTTGAAATAAAGAGGTTGTTCAAAATTATCCAGACATTTCCACATGGATTTATTCCCCAATCCATGAGAACCATTCCTAAACGGCACACATTTTGTATTGTTTTTTCGTTTTTGGGTCACACCTGGCAGCACTCAGGAGTTGCTCCTGGCACTATGCTCAGAAATCGCTCCTGGTAGTCTCGGGGGACCATATGGGATGTCGGAATTCAAACTACCCTCCTGCATGCAAGGCAAACACCTTACCTCCACACTATCTCTCCAGTCCCTGGGATTGTTTTTAATAAAATACATTCAGTCTAAAGAATTTGTATCAAGCTCTAATTCTACTACTAAGTCATGTGACTTTGAGTAACATGCTAACACAACTCTTCTCATTTTTGTTATTGTTAAAACCACTACAAAATGTATATTTAAAATAAGTTTCAAATATTAAAGTACTTGGGGCAGGAGAGATAACACAGCCATGGGGCATTTGCCTTGCACATAGCCGATTCAGGATGAATGGTGGTTTGAATCCTGGCATCCCATATGGTCCTCCGTGCTTGCCAGGAGCAATTTTTGAGCACAGAGCCAGGCGTAATCCCTGAGAGCTGTCGGGTGTGACCCAAGAACCAAAAATAAAATAAAATGTTAAAAAAAATATTAAAGCCCCAAACAAAATAAACAAACAAAAAATATTAACGTACTTACAAGTGACAAATAAAAAAAAACATTTAGACTCATTTTAAAATAAAGTAAGGAATTAGGATTGCTGAGTTTGGTATCAATGAAAGATATGAAAGATAGTTATGTGCTTAAAAATGCTCGAGTTGTATGACTGAAACCCAACCACAATCATGTTAGTAATCAAGGTGTTTAAATAAAATATATTTTAAAAAAAGATTTATAAAAAGAATAAATTTATTTTAAATATTAAAAAAAATGTTCGCGCTGGGGGGATTATTTTACCTGAAGTGATTGTTATAGTAAAATTTAATAAAACAACTCAAAAATCCCCCTTAATAATTCAACAACAGCAAAATATTTTACAGTTTTTACCATAATAAGATCTTCTTAACAAAAAAAATTAACAAGAAAAAAAACATATAACCCCATAAAAACTGGGAAAAAGAAATGAGCAGACATTTCCTCAAGGAAGAAAAATAATTTTAGATCGCACATCACTGTGCTCAGGAATCATTCCTGGTGGGAATTGAGGGGCCCTATGCAATGCCAGAGACTGACTCGAGGATGGCCACTTGCAAGGCAAGCCCCTTCCTTTTGTACTAGATCTATGGTTTCTTAGAAAAATCTTGATTGAAAGATGTGTAAGCTAATATAAGCAGTTTCATTCCAGGCACCCCTTAATTTAGAAACTTGCTGCAAAGAAAATGTTTTTCCAATACGATTAATAAACTGAAATATATATTCCTAATAAAGGATATGTTTTCACTTTTGCAATGTAATTTATTGTTTTTGGGGGGGACAATGAGAGATGAGGGTTTGATGTTACATGTGGTGATGCTCAGAGATTATTTCTGTGACTCTATGCTCATAAATGATTCCCCATTGTTGGTGAACCAGGGTCTAGTCATAAAAACCCAGTGCCTTATTTCCTGCACAATGTCTCCAATCCCTTGTTAGTATTTCTTTTGGCTTAGTTTTGTTTTGTTTCGGGGCCACAACTGAAATGCTCAGGGGTTACTTCTGAACATGCATTCCGAAATCACTCATGGTGGTGCTCAGGAAACTATCTGTGGTATATGGGGAAATGAACTTAGATTGGCTGCATACACAGCAAGTTCCTTACTCAATGTACTATCTCTCTGTCCTACACTCTCCATGGCTATTTCAAAAGCACTTTGACTTAAATGTCGGCTTTAATTTTCATAACTTAATTTGATCAAGTCTTTGATAGAACAGACAGGTATTCACCATCCATCTTTTCCGGTGAAAAAAAGAAACAGTTGATTTCTTCATAGTAAAATAGTTTTCCAATGATTCGGGGCCAGGTGGTGGCGCTGGAGGTAAGGTGCCTGCCTTGCCTGCGCTAGCCTAGGACGGACCGCGGTTCGATTCCCCCGTTTCCCATATGGTCCCCCAAGCCAGGAGCGACTTCTGAGCGCATAGCCAGGAGTAATTCCTGAGCGTCACTAGGTGTGGCCCAAAAACCAAAAAAAAAAAAAAAAAAGTTTTCTAATGATTCCCTGCCATGTTTACCAAATTCTAGAAAAGTGGGGTTGGGTTTATTTTTTGTTTTGTCTTGTTTTGTTTTATTTTGATTTGTCTAGATCTTACAATTTAGGACCAATCAACTGATTTTAAACTGGACTATTATACTTAAGATTTTTGTCTACATCTATGGTAATTGTAAACTGAATTTTCATTGTTTAAATTTGTTTGATTTTTTTTGTTTAAGAAACAACCCACAAAATGCAATAGGATATTTTTTTTGCTTCTTTGTCTTTGTTGAAATCTCAATTCATTTTAAACTGGAAAATCATGTTATAACCTTACCAACTTGTCAGAAATTTGACTTAAGTAAGTTAATTGTAAAAATCTTCAAAGGAATTTTGTCTTGAAAGAATAGGGGGTGGGGACCGAAGAGGGCATGCAAAGTAAACCTACCTTCTAAGGAAGACATTTTTGACTAAGGCATAATGTAGGGGAGACCAGGAAGAATTTTAGGGTTCCAGGGAGTTTCCAGGGGATGATGAGAGACTTTCTTCTACTTTCACAAAACAGAAGTGGGTTTTTGATATTGTTTCATTACTGAATAGTCTTTAGGATTTCCCCAATCTACTTAAGAGAAGGTAGATAAATGGAGATCCCCACTTTTGGGGACTCCTAAAGATTCCATTAAGTGAAGATCTTTTTTGGGGGAGACCACACCCGGTGGTCCCCCGGGGATACTCCTAGCTCTGCACTCAGAAATCTCTCCTGGTAGGCTCGGGGGACCATAAGGGATGCTGGGAATTGAACTCCGGGTCTGTCCTGGGTGGATCGAATGCAAGTCAAATGCCCTACCACTGTGCCATCTCTCCAGCCCCTAGGTAAAGGTCTTAATCCACGCCATATGTGAGCATTACTGTGTGAGTTTATAAATGCTGGCTCCAGAGTCCAGATGAACTTAATCACGTCTGTCTGAAGATGAGACCAGAGATCCAGGCTGAGCCTGTTTTGTTTCATTTTATATTTTTGGTTTTGAGATCACACCCAGTATTGGGCTTTCTCCTGGCTCTAGAAGAGCTCAAGGGCCCAAGGGACTCCTGACGAATGCTAGAGGACCATATGCAGTGCCCTGAAAGCTAATCAGGGCCAGTCTAACCCTTGTACAATCTCTCTGGGCCCAGTTTTAGAGTACTTTGGGTGATCTTAATGTTTAGGGGAGATCAGGAAAGCTCTACTTTGGGCTATCTCCTATTCATCATGAAGGCCTCTGCTAGTGCCCTCTATCCATACCCTATCTGGGAAAGAAATAAAAGGGTGCAGCCACTTGGAAAAAACAACTGTGAGATTTGGCAGCAGTTTTCCTTTCCTCACTTTAGTAAGAAAATCTCTCACAGCCAATGCTCTATTTGGTTCTGCCTCCTTCCTACAGATAATACTTTACAGAAAATTATCAGGGACTCATTCACATTAAAATATATAAGACTGATGGCCTAAAACGTACCCTTCTCAAGGGCATTGGCCTACTTTTCATTGATTTCAAGAGAATTTTGGGGCCAGAGAGATAGTACAGTGGGTAAGGTAGTCTCTTGAGAAGATCCTAGTGCCACACTACATTTGTGCATAGGAAATCTTAAAGGGCCAGAAAGATAGTATGATGGGTAGGGTGTTTATCTTGCATACAACTGACCAGGGTTCGATCCAAACACTGCAGGGTTTAGGTCTCCAGAGCCCTGCTAGGAGTGATCCTTGAGTGAAGGAGTAT
The DNA here is from genome assembly GCA_004027635.1 of Crocidura indochinensis. Lineage (NCBI taxonomy): Eukaryota > Metazoa > Chordata > Mammalia > Eulipotyphla > Soricidae > Crocidura > Crocidura indochinensis. Next base: position 7,027 of record PVKC010005715.1, on the reverse strand, counting down.
GCTCTGAGAACTGCTGACGTGCTCTTCCCCATTCCACATCTACCCAAAAATAAAATCCAAAAAACTTAGCAAGGACATCAGACTTTCTCCATGCCATCTCCTGTCCTACACCAAGCATAGGGAACACAGTAGCCGAAAGCTTTGTGGTTACTCAGTGTCCAGGGCTTCCCTTGATGAGACCAACCAGGCCTGGTCTACAGAACAGCCTGTTTCAAGATCTCCAAGAAACTGAAACCACAATCAGCACTGACTGACATCCAAAGACTTTCAGTGTGACTTGAAATATGATTAGAAAGTAGTTTTGATTATGTTATGATAAGAACCAGCTTTCCTATCCCTGTAAAAGGAATCATATGCCCTGAGCATGTGAGAGATAGACTGCAATTTAGAAGTAAGCAGGGATAGAATGTAATTCAGGAGTAAGCAGCCAGTCAACATTTGGTTAAATCCTGCTAAACAGGATGATGCATGAGAAGCAGTCAAAACCAGACTGTCTCTCTTTGCGGTTTGCACTAAAGCCAGAGATGAAGGAGCATGAAAGATGAGTCAACTAGTGCTTTCAAGATGTCTCACCCGAGGATTGGCACTACTGACCCAAGGTAGGGGGAAAACCATGCAAGCAGCAAATGCCCCCCAGTCATCACAAAGAGGTGTGGGGCTTTTTGTTTATTTGTTTTAGGTGATTCTCAGAGGTTATTCCTTCCTTTGAGCCCAGGAAATATTCTTGAAAGTGCTCAAGGGATTGTAGGGGATGTCAAGGATTAAATTCAGGTTGACAGCATGCAAGGCAAACTGCCTAACTCCTTTACAATATCACTGAAGTCCCTCATCACACCTTATTTTTTTTGGAGGAAGATTTGGGCCACACTTAGAGGGGGTCACAGGCTACTTCCAGCTCAGTGACCAATGGATCACTCTTGCTGGATCATACATTATTGGTGATCAAACTAGAGTGCCAGCATGCAAAGCATGCACTCTTCCCTTTGAGCTTATCCTTAGCCCATTACAAGGTCTTTGATAAGTCAGTTTTACTGTGTTTACATCTGGGAAGACTGCCATAAAGTGAATGATAAGACTTTGTGACATATGGCTTAACAATTAGCCAAAGAAATATATTTAAAAGGCATCCTTCTTGAGTGGCTGATTAAAAATATTGATTGCTTCAAGGCAACTAGTTTGAGGCTGACGACGTGGCTCCTTGGCTTGCACATGTGAAAGCACATGGCTTGCACGTGTGCAGCCCTGGGATCCATCACAGATACCGCCCGTTATGGTTATTAGCACCACAACAACCACAACCAAAATAAAGAAACACAACCCATCTGTGACCCAGGTTATTTATGAAATATTTAGCCTGGGATCCTAGATATGACATGATAACAATTATAAATTACATGTAAATATTCCAGGAGAAGTCACTATGTTGCTAACGTACTCAAACAATCTCTGAATGAAACTTCTATTGGCAATGTGTTATTGGAGAGGAGTAGAAAATAATTAGAATAGATAAATCAATGTTCCCTCCTCAGACTTTTTTGTGACCGATGATTGATGCCATGGTTAAGGATGACAAAAGGAACAAACGAATAATGGTTGCAAATACATTGACAAATAGAAAATGATCCCAGGCCTGACTTTATGAAACAGAGCAACTCTTGCCAAGATATTTTTAGATGTTTGTTAGTTTTGGGTTTTTTTTTTTTTTTTGGTGGTGGTAGTGGTAAAAATAATTTGAAGTTATTCTATTCTTAGAAGTTTGGATGGGATCTGTTGACATATGGTTCTCACAAATGAAAAACACCCCCCAATTTTTTGTTAGGAAAACATACTGCCAACTGTGAAATGTGTGGCTCATTATTACTTGTGAGATTCTCCTATAATATTTAATAATACTCACAGCAATACTTTTAACTTTGGTTTCAGATTTCTAAATACCATAGCCTCTTGGCTAAGTTCTTACTGACAACTCTATATTTTACTCTAATAATGATATCTAACACTCACTGAATCCTGTCACTATGCACAGGATTAGATCAGGGGCTTTTATGCATTACATCATTCAAATACACATTGCTTCCATTTTTTGCCTATGAAGAAAGAAGCTTCAAAGACTTTAGGGTCTTGCCCAATCATGGCCAATGTAGAGGCTACGTTTTTCTAATCCAGATTTGTCTGCTTTGCAAGTCTAAATCTTAACCATTATACTTTATAATCATTTTATGGAAACTAGGAACTAAGAAAACAAAAAGTACCAGCATGTCCAGTTGGGTTGTACATATTTGGAGAGGGGTGCCTCACACCTAGAAATTCCTGGGCGCTACATTGCCTCTGTTCTCTAGGGTCGTTCTCAGTTACCTGAGCAGGAAATTGTACATGATGCCAGAGATCAGTCAAGGGTCATCTACATGCAATCTCTCTAACCCCATTTGGGTCTTATTTAACTAAGTCTTCAGTGCTTTGTATCACTCAAATGTCTTATTTCATTTTGTGAGACAAAAAAAAAAAAAGAAGGAAACTATACATTATACTTGAAAAGAAAAACTGCATATTTGAGTAACTAAAGATATCTAAGGACAAAATTAATAATAAAAATATTTAAAATAACTAAGAAAACTATTAAAAATTGGACTTGATAGAAGATTCAAATGTTTGTTCTTCAAAAGATACCAATTAAGAAGATGAAAACAGGGCCCGGGAGATAGCATGGAGGTAAGGCGTTTGCCTTTCATGCAAAAGGTCATCGGTTCGAATACCGGTGCCCCATATGGTCCCTGTGCCTGCCAGGAGCAATTTCTGAGCATGGAGCCAGGAGTAACCCCTGAGCACTGCTGGGTGTGACCCAAAAACCAAAAAAAAAAAAAAAAGAAATATGATAATTAACCATACTAAAACTTGTACACAAATATTTTATTACTACCCTGCTTTTCTTTGATAGTAAGTACAAATCTGGAAACAACTCAAATGAGCATCAAGGGCTGATAAGTTGTGCTACATTGATAGAATGATGGACCAAACAAAACTCAGGAGTAAATGAACTCTGGTCTGAGAAGAGAAGTTTGTAAGGAAATGCACAATTCCTTTTTCGTTTGTTTGTTTGTTTGTTTTGTTTTGTTTTGTTTTGTTTGGGGGCCACACCCAGTGATACTCAGGGGTTACTCCTGGCTATGTGCTCAGAATTTACTCCTGACTTGGGGGACCATATGGGATGCCAGGGATAGAACCATGGTCCATCCTAGGTCAGCTGCATGCAAGGTAACGCCCTACCACTGCACCACCGCACCAGCCCTGCACAAATTATTTTTAAAGCACACGATTAGACAAATCTGTCAGGAGAGCAAACAGCAAAGAGCTGCAAGGACAGGAACTATAGCATTTCAATGTCAAGACATCAAAAAGTTGAGAAAAAATGAGGATAGAGACTAAAAGGGAAAACCAGTGAAGTAGGAGGTAAACCAGAAATTTACATTTTTTTTCCTAGAAGCTTTGTGGGGTGAGGTGTGCGGAGAGTAGAGCATAATATAAAGAATGGATTTAAAAAAACTGCTAAATGTTTTCAGTTAAGTAAATTTCCAACTGAGAACCAGCTATTGGGTTATCTGTGTGCTGATCAGTAACAATTCTGGGAAGAGTGTTAGAATAATAAATGGGGAGGGGTATAGTGGAACCAGGGAGATAACTCAATGGGCTGTTATTGTATGCTTTGCCTACAATATCCTTGATATTACATGGGTCCCCCCAGAGCACTACTAGAAGCAACCCTGGAGCACAGGGCTAGATGTAACCCTAAGAATCTCTGGATGTGACTAAAAAGGAGGGTGTCAATCAGTTAAAGACTAGAATGTGGAAAGTTTCACTGGAGAGAGTTGACCTGAAGACTGATGCTGATGGGAATGATGCAATAGAGAGGAAACACTAATGATGTGTTGTAAAGAGAAGGGAAAACCCCTGAACCAATGTCTTGGGATATGAAGAAGGGATGGGAATGACAGGTAGATGATAATTTGTGAAAAAAAAAAAAAGCAACCAGAAAAAACCCGCGATCTTATTTCTAATGACAGATGTTATGGTACTAGGTACTCTCACTACAGTTCTGGCTCAGTTTTTCCAGATAGGAACAATTTGTAGGTAAAGAAATCCTCCTTGTATACATTTAAATATCTGTGGTTCTCACTTGTTTGCTTTGACCTCTTACCTTACCAGGTGCTCTATGCCCAAATCCTATAGCCAAGTTTATGAATATTGCAAACTTCTTCAAGTTCTAGATGTCACTTTCCCTTAAAAAGTAATGAGTCCTTGGAGCCGGAGAGATAGCACAGCGGCATTTGCCTTGTAAGCAGCCGACCCAGGACTTAAGGTGGTTGGTTCAAATCCTGGTGTCCTATATGGTCCCCTGTGCCTGCTAGGAGCTATTTCTGAGCCGATAGCCAGGAGTGACCCCTGAGTACTGCCGGGTGTGCCCCCCCCCAATCAAAAAATAGTAAAAAAAAAAATTAAAAAAAAAAAGTAACGAGTCCTTTTCTCCCCAACCTCACCATTTTTGACATTTGCACAGTTGATGGATGTTGAATTATTCTCCCAAATCATTTCTGGCAGGATGAAACCAAGTTAGCTTATTTTAGCTTCCTCTCTTGTTTTCTCTTGTGGCATTTTCACAGATGCCAACCCAGCTGAGGAATGAAGCATAGTGGAGATCAGCTTCTGTGGACCAGTAGGCGGTGTTCCTAATTCAGGAGGCAGGTCATGGAGCATTCCCGTGGAGTCCACAAAACCCACAGAGGGGAAAAAAAACACACACACATTTTGTAAACAAAATCCACTAAAAACAACAATGAAAGTTATATAAAGACTCTAAGAAACTAGCAAAATCTTTGGGGAGAAGGAATAAACATTTTGAACAAAATGCGCAAGATCTATAGTGTGAGATGAAATTCTAATATCTCTGCCTAAACAGTTGAACCGCAATAGCTGGGGCTGGAGTGCCAGGAATATAAATATTTTGAAAGTCTTTGCCATTTTTATTATTCTAAGATTATGTTCCTAGTTCCCCTGTGATGGAATCAAAGCTATAATTACCTTCGTATCACTGGTTACACTGCATAAAAAATAATGGTTATGTGAGTTCTTTGAAAAACTTTCAATGACAGACTTCTGTGTTGAGATGGAGCTAGCCTGGCAGACTTTAAAATTATGAAGGTGTGGTTCCTGCTTTTAAGGCTCTTACTGTCTAGCTGGGGAGATAAGAGAATTGCAAGATAAATGGCCAATGTGATTAAAGTGATTGAAGAAAGGAACAGCTCCCCGGATGGAGGCTGAGGGACAGCAAAAATGCTTATAGGTAATAGAAATACTAAGTACCATGCAGAGGGCAAGGCAGTGGATAGAAAGCTAAAGCCAGTCCATGTTGCTGCATCACAGATTGGGAAACTGGGGGGGAGGGGGGGAGGGACTACATCTAAAGGTGGACAGAGAGATTTGTAAAAATTAATAGCAACCAGTTTTGTCTGCAAATAAAGGCATCAAATTGGTCATGGACGTCCACTAATGCAGTTAGCTTGGAAGGTATATGGACGCGTCATTTTTGTTTGTTTGTTTTGTCTTGTTTTGTTTTGGGTCACACCCGGCAGCGCTCAGGGGTTACTCCTGGCTCTACGCTCAGAAATCACCCCTGGCAGACACAGGGGACCACATGGGATGCCAGGATTCGAATCACCGTCCTTCTGCATGAGAGGCAAATACTTTACATCCATGCTATCTCTCCGGCCCCAGACAAGTCATTTTTAATTTTGTGGGTTTTGTTTATTTGTTTGTTTTTTTTGTTTGTTTGTTTGTTTTTTTTGGTTTTTAGGCCACACCCAGTGACGCTCAGGGGTTACTCCTGGCTATGCGCTCAGAAGTCACTCCTGGCAGGCACGGGGGACCATATGGGAACCGGGGGATCGAACCGTGGTCCGTCCTAGCTAGCGCAGGCAAGGCAGCAGGCACCTTACCTCCTGCGCCACCTCCCGGCTCCCTATTTGTTTGTTTTTGATGAGAAGCAATGTCCATGAGTGCTCAGGGTTTACTTTTGGCTCTGTACTCAAGGATCATACCTGGTAGAGTTTAGGGAACAACATGGGTTGCTGAAGATCGAACCCAGGTTGACTACATCCAAGACAAAGCATCCTGTTTGCTTTACTATCTTTCCAGTACCACATGGAGTACCACATGGAACTATCTCTCCAGTACCATATTAAAACTATTATTTTAAATAGTTTTCTGGTGTGTTTTCCCTGATTCCCATCCATGGGTGAACCAAATGGATAAAGGAGAAAGCGATATTCAGAGACGTGGTGAGGTTTAGAGTATATGTCAACTGTAAATGATGAATTGAATTTGTTTATAGAGTTAAATATCTCTAAGAGCAATATATTTAGTTTTCTAAAGCAGTTTATCTTATCTATTTATGGGGGGGGGCAATCCTTAGGGGTTACTCCTGGATCTGTGCTCAGAAATTGCTCCTGGCAAGCTCGGGAAACAATATGGGATGCCAGGAATTGAACTGGGTCCATCCTGGGTCAGCAGCATGCAAGGCAAATGCCTTACTGTTGTGCTATCTCTCCAGCCCCATATCTTCGGTTTTTAGATAGTAGGTTTATTTCCATTTTGGTAGCCACAAATGGCAATGTTAAGGGATACTCCTGATTTAGTGATTTAGTGCTCAGAGTTGCACTTGGAAGAGATTGGGCGATCATGCAGTGCCAGAGCTCGAATCAATCTCCTGCATGAAAACTTGTGCTCCAAAGGCAGGGTATAAAAAAAGGAAAGAAAGGAAAGAAAAAAGAGGGCCCGGGAGATAGCATGGAGGTAAGGTGTTTGCCTTTCATGCAAAAGGTCATCGGTTCGAATCCCGGTGCCCCATATGGTCCCCCGTGCCTGCCAGGAACAATTTCTGAGCATGGAGCCAGAAGTAACCCCTGAGTACTGCCAGGTGAGACCCAAAAACCAAAAGAAAAAAAAAAAAGAAGAAAGGAAGGAAGGAAGGAAAGGA
>PVKC010005714.1:11114-32713 GCA_004027635.1 Crocidura indochinensis | reverse complement strand
CCTCTTTTTTTCTTAAATTTTATTTGTGTCTTTGAGATAGAGGATCCCGCCTTTCTCATAAAACCTTGGGATAGGAATTACTTTGTTTTCCCTCATATTTTTGTGTTTTTCTACAAAATTGAAAAGGAAGGAAGGAAGGAAGGAAGGAAGGAAGGAAGGAAGGAAGGAAGGAAGGAAGGAAGGAAGGAAGGAAGGAAGGGAGGAAGGGAAGAAGGAAGAGAGGGAGGGAACAGAGAGAGAACTTTATATATGACTGCAGAGGTATTACCACAGTGATTGTGTTATTTATATCACATGAAGATGCTTTGAGATGTAGAATTGACAGTTTTGGAGATTTTGCCTCTCTCTTTCTCTGTCTTCTGTCCATCTTAGAAATTTAAATGCAGCTCCTTAAATAGAGAATTATCCTCAGGACAGTTAGACTCGTTTTATAAAATAAAAATGGACAAAATTTCTGAGTTGTTGAACTTATCAGGACACCCTAAAGGCAAAACAATAAGAAACAAAAATCTGCCACTCCAAAATATGTGTTGGGTAAAAGATTACTTTCATGGGAGATCCTGAAGGTAAAACATAGTTTACCTTTGAAGTCATGTTTCTCCACCTGGTCAGTGTATTCTCTTCTAACTTCCTCCATCCTACCCCATGATGACTCTTTATAGCAGAAGTGGCCAAATTTCTGTCAGAACTCCATTTCTAAAATTGACAGTGGAGACTAAAAGAACTTAATAAGCAGAAAATATCTTATAGAGAACCACTTTCCCCTTAAGATAGAATCTCCAGGGAAAAGGAGGCAGCCAGTTTTCTAGGTTCTACTACTTTGAAAAAAAAAAAAAGAAATAACAGTGGGGATTAAAACATGACTAAAGATAATTATTAGATTAAAAAAATGTTTTTCTTGCACAAAAACCTAAAGATAATGATAGTTTGTCCTTAGCCTACCTTCTCTTCAAAGGCATAAAAAGAAAGCTTTCTCACTTTATCTTTTCACAAAAATCTAACTCTAACTTGTTTAGGTTAGCAGATAAAATAGTGTGCCTTGGGGGTATCAGTTTATGAAGGATTTATGGACTATTCATTACTACTCATTCTGATGTCTACTAGTCCTTAAGCTCATAATTTCTTTCCTGTTCTATCCCCTTTTCAAGAGCATGAAAAGAAAATGGTTGCTTTGAGAACATAAATCCACTATCTTCCAACTTGTTGTCTTGTCAGTGATGAAGTTCATATTTCCTTCTAGACTCATCACTAAGTCTATCTTTCAATGGGCACTTAAATGGTAGTGGAACTAAAGTTTCATGGGAGAAAAGCAAAGCTTTATGTGTTAGCATAAGTCTATAGAGAATGTGTAGAGCCCTTACGTTTCACCTAAAGTTCATTTCTGAGAGGACAGTCTTTTATGAAAGGATGTTGGGTGACAAATTAGGCCATACATAATAAATCACATTGAAATTAGAGAAAAACTGCTAGTAAGCCTTGTAAGTAGTCCACAAGCTACACAAAGAGCATCACTGCCTCAGGATAAGTCCTTATTACAGAAAAAAAAAGTCAGGAACTCAGAGGGCCATATTTATTCGTACATAATTTCTTCAAGCTAGCTAAAATTTCTTTATATTCTTTATGTTATATTTATCTGACTTTATACCTTGGGGGTCAGTTAGCATTAATAAAACTTTACATTCTATTATGCTTATATCATATATCTTTAATTGATTACAATAATAGAATAAAGAGTGTGGAAAAAAAACCCAATTTACTAGATGTTTTTTGAGCCACTGTTAGTTGGGCACAGGGCTAACACCTGACTGTGCACTCAGGGATAACTCTCAGCAGGATTCAGGAGACTACATGTGTGCCCTGGATCAACCCCGAGTCACTTAGGTACAAGACAAGCAACATAGCCACTGAATTATCTCTCCAGTTCTCAAGAAGAAAAATAATGGTTGGTAAGTGCCACAAGCATTAGGCACAATATCCCACTGGTAATTCATGTCAATGAATGCAGGATTATTTTGGTACACGATTTATACATCTGTGATGGATTCAAAAGAATTAAAAGATTTTGGGGGCTAGAACGGTGGTGCAAGCTCTAGGGCATCTGTCTTGCATGCACTACCTAGGACAAACCATGCAGTTTAATCTCCTATCCCATATGGTTCCCCAAGCCAGGAGCTATTTTTTTGAGCACATAGCCAGGGGTAACCCCTAAATATCATTGGCTGTGGCCCCCAAAAACAAACACACAAAAGGTTTTGCCTAAGACTTTAAATATGATCATGGAGAGAATTTTCCAAGACAATTTTCCAAATGTAAGCCTCTGTGAGTTACAGGCTGTATTTTTTTGTAGCTCAAACCCCAAATATCGAAAAAAAAACTTTCTCCTCCACCCCAGAGACTCCAACAATGCAATGACAAATTTTTTATTTAATTATTTATTTTTAAGAAAAACTACATTTAGTAAGAAACATCTAATACAGACACTCGTGTACTCCACTTATTTAAGAATGTCTATGAAAGTTTTAGCTAGTCAAAACATTATCCATAGCATGGTCGCCACCTTCAGCGAAGGATGGATTTCTTACCTTAAGGGTCTGCTTATGAACCCTTTTATCTGGTAGGGGGAACAGAGCGATTGGTACTCTCAAAGACTGGTGATGTGACATGCAGAAATCTGGGTATTGAGTGAAAGGCATATTGTAATTTCCTTTCATCGCGGTCTCCCCCCCCCCTACCCATGAGCAGTTGACAAGCTGAATAGCTTGTGTGGCTGAGCTGATCAAGTACGAGTGCATGGAGGAGGCTGAGGCAGACAGCTCTCCCAAATTAGCCCGTTGCCAGTCTTGGTTCGCTGGCACTTTGACACCAACGTTAGGACGCAGAGCTTTATTGCTGTGGCACTTTGGCAGGATACCATTTCACAAGGAGCTTCCAGCTCTGAGATGGAGAACAGGCCTGTTATTACTGGATGCTTTAAATTCATGGGCCTTGCAAATGGAGAAAAGTGTTTGTCAAGAAGTCCACATTTAAAGAAATACTTGATGTTGACTTTTGTGTGTGGGTGAAACTAACTTAACCCTCTGAGATTTCCACATTTCAGCTAAGAAACCAGAGTGGTGAGCTGAATTCTGAAGAGAGGATGATAAGGATTATAAATTGTCTTCTAGAGTCCAAATTTACTCAAGAATGCACAACAGTAATGAGCATTTATAAATGCCAAGAATAAAGCATTTAGTGAGAAAGCTGATGTTAGATTGTGCCTATTTGTCATAGGATTTCACTGGAAGCCTTTTAAGTAAATTCCTTCAGTTCCAGAGGATAATTTGTAGGTTGACACAAATGCTGTGATATGTTGCAGATGCTGTAAGCCCTCTAATGCTGAGAATGTGAGCAAGACCAGCAGCATGACCCCCTACTCCCTTTTATATTTTGTACATAAACAATCATGCTCCGTGGGCCACAAAGTGTGAAGGTTAAATCAGTGGGATGTAAAGCAAGAACCCTAGATCTTGCAAATACCCTGAAAAATTGGTGCCATAGCTTTTGAGTCATTCTCTCTGAAAATTGGCAAAGTTATCCCAGGAAATGCTTAATCCTGACTGTTGATGGAGTGGAAATTATTTGTAAGTTTTCATATATAGACACAGTATGATTAAAACCTTAGTAACTTTCATCATGGTAATATATTTTCCACTGAAAATTTTCCAGAAATTGAAAATCAACATGACTATAACAATGCAGTTCCTAAATTTAGCAGCACTGTGTCCCAAGGGACTCCAGTGAATTCACCCAAGAATACTTTTTTTTTAATTTTGGAGAAAAACACAGATATTTAATAACTGTCAGGTACCCTACAAAATGACTTGCTGAGGTTGTTCATGATCTCAATACACATGTTTGCTAAATTTCCTTCATATCCTCATGCCGTTTTTCAAAAGGGCTTTTAGAAATTTCTATAAGGCATGACTATCAATGTAGAATATGGACCAGGAATTAAAATCAATAATTTCTAATCTGATTTCACAATTTGAGAAGTTCTACAATGCCCAGTAGGTACACACAAATTCTTTTCTTTAATATTAGCTAAGAGTTAAAATGTATATTTCTAATCCATGTATGTTTTTAATGGCCAAAAGAGTCATTAAGACAGTCCCTAAGAGCAAGGGACTAAAACAAGTCTAGAAGACTGTTATTAAAAATAAATAAATAAATAGGTTTGTAATTTGTTACACATCAAGTTCTTTATATCATGAACACTTACTAAAAACTGAAAAAAAAAAATCCTCCCACAACCTCCCCAGCCAAATGCAGACCTAATTTTAACAGGAAGGATGCCTGATATCATAGTGATAAAAACATGAGTATTGAGTGCCAGATGTAGGTGTAAATACATATATTCAACAAAGAATAGCATTCACAAAATCAAGTGACAAGGGGAATTTCAATTAAAGTCAAATTCTCTACACCTATGATTATATTCCTACCTATGCTGAAAAGAGAAAAGTAAATGACACACTGGCCTCTTTGAGCAGAGCTAAATTTTGGAAGAAAATGTTTTTCATTTTAAACAAGCTTGATCTTAGCAAGAGATGCTTAGAAAAGTCAGTTCTTTGGTACCATTTGAAGAAGGACAGTCAATTCCAAGTGATAATTTAGAATTTCTGTAGGACTTTTGTGCGACTCTTAAGAGAAGAGCTGGAGGAAATGAAAAGATCTCCTGCCTATAAGTAGCAAATTAGGGTTGGAGAGTATCCTATGCTATTGGACGTCAAGCTCTACAATCTTGCTTTCTCAGCAAGAGGACTAGAGCAATTTGTCTTACATGGGGAAAAGGAGAAGGAAAAAGGAAAAGGCAATTTGAGGAGTAGTGTGATGTTCAACTACCAAAATCCAGAGACAATGCAGTTCATTGTTTTTGCCCTGCTGTAGGATGGCTGTAATTAGGGAGTAATTTGCCAGCCTCCCTTAGCTCATGAACCTTCTAGGTAGGAGCCATGCTTGACTCATGATGTTGGCTGTGTTCCTATTGTCAGGTGTTCTCAGAAGCTAGGCTGAGAGTACAAACATATTCTTTCTCATTATCTTTTATTTTTTTTAAATTTGAATCAAAATAGTTCTGCACTAGAAAAGCAGACTTTCAAAGAAAAAGAAGAGAAACTTGAAAATTGGTGGGTTTTTTTTTTCAAAGATAAGAGTGAAGTTTTAAAAAGCCTTGTCATGCTGTTCAGTATACAATTTAGCAGTTAATTGTATACTGTCTTGATTTGTTCTCTACTTCACTTGCTAACATCTAGAGCTGGACATGAACTTAGGCCTCATCTAGTTCAACCCTCTAATCTGAAAAGATTTTAAAAGGAACACTATGGAAAGGGGTTTTTTTTGGCAGCAAAAATGTCAGGAACAGACTTTTAGATTCCCAAATTTGAGTTTTACCCTTTTCAGTTTGTTTCAAGTTGTCCTGGAGGATAATAAATTGGGGGTGGCAACTATGCCCATATCACTTAACCCTCAGTGTATTCTTAATTTTTCTCTTAGAAGTGTATGAAAGAGAAGGCATAATAATATCAAAACTGCAGACAGCAAAGATGGTCACACATAGGTGTTTCATCCTATTCAGGCTCAGCCAGGTTGAGGGGGAAAAATCAACTCTGCTGGTCTTTGCAAATCAGAGTCACTGACTTTATTGAGTCCATCCCTGATGGAAGTAGGTGAAATGTGAACTTGACAGCAGTAATGTAAGAGCAACAGCTCTTTGGTGAACTCAGTATTTTCTCCTAAAAACAAGACCGCTCCTTGTCTCTCCTTGTGAGAATGCTTGAAGAAGGATGTGATTCTCATTTGAATCTCAGTGTAGGTACCCTATCCTGTGGTAGGCAACATCACTTATTGTTTGGGGATTTAGCCAGCCAACTGTCTCCACTGTGCTCCACACATCTGAGATTCTGGCATGCTAGTGCGTTTTGACAAGCCATACAGCCATTTTGACTTTGCTGTGGCTATTTCTTGTTATAAAAGATTTCCTGATTAGAAGTTAGACTCCTCCCAGAATTCTAAACACCAAATCATTAAGTGTCCTCTGCTCAGTCTTTCTTCTCAAGTCATGATCTTCAAGATGACTATTCCTCCTCCCTTCAGTAGTCAGCCCAACCCATTCCACCCCATCCAAGCAGTGTTTGTGTTGGTTTTCTTTGCTGTTGTTGTTGTTGAGGCACCATGATTTACAATATTTTTTAAAAATTTTTGGCATATTTCCCAATACCACACACTCCAACAGAATGTCCCCTACACTCCTTGTGTCCCATCATAGTAAACTCAGTTCTATAGAGTATTTCTTAAGCTCTGTTGTTTTTGACCATTTGCTATATCCTTATAAATTTCTTTATATCCCACACATGAGTAAAATAATTCTGCTACGGTCCTGTTGAAAAACACATGAATTATTGAGTGCTGGATGGAGGAGGATGATGGTGAGTGGATGGAGATGCCTTTCTCTACTGTCTTGGGCCACGCTTTTTCAACTTCCTCCAGCAAAAGAGTTTGAGAGTGACAGCGAGGAAAAGACTCACTGCAACCAGGTTTCAGGAGACATCAGCTTTTTTCAGGCCCTAGCCAACATATAGGCCAACATGGCCTATAATCTTAAACCTTTTTAAGCATGCTCTCTTATTAGCCCTGCATTCAACCATGTCTCTTCTCATACTCCTTCTGCTTCTCTTCTGCTGAATCCCTCTGAATCCTTCAATCTATCCCCTTCCTGCCCCTGAGGCAATTCTTTTGTTACCTACCAAGGACCCCTACCAGAAATGGGCAGGTCTTACCATCAGGTAAGGTTATACAGAAGATAGGAGTGGGGTGACACTGTTCCTTTCTTCTGAGTAACTACTGCATAATACTTTCCCAATTCATTCCTGAGTAAATTTATCCTTTCATATAGCCAAGTAGTATTTCACTACATATAATAAAACAGTTTTCACTCATCTGTTATTGGACACTTGGGTGTTTGCAAATTTGTTTTATTGCAAATAGTGGTGCAGTAAACAAATGTCCATTTGGACTAAAATTTTGTTTTCTTTGAAGTAGATACCAAGTAGTAGAACTGCTAAATCATATAACAGCGTTCAATTCTAAGTTTTTTGAAAAGTAGCCATATTGTTTTCCAAAAAGTTGAACCAATCAAAAAAATTGGGTGGGGGCACACCTGGTGAAGCTCAGGGGTCACTCATGGCTATGCACTCAGAAATTGTTCCTGGCTTGGGGAACCATAAAGGATGCCAGGGAATCGAACTGCAGTCCGTCCTATGCTAGCCTGTGAAAGGCAGATGCCCTAAGGCTCATGCCACTGCTCTTGCCCCACCAATCAACATGTAATAGATGAGAGGTTTTTTTTTTCACATTCATGCCAATACTGTTTGTTTCTGTTCTTTGTGATGTGTGCCAATCTCAATGGTGTATGAGGTCAGTGTTTTTATTTGCACATTTTTGTTTTTGTTTTTACCAGACCCAAAGGAGCTCAGGGCTTACTCCTGGCTCTTTACTTAGGGATTACACCTAGTAGACTCTAAACTGAGATATAGCCCCTATTTTTTAGGGATTCTACCTCTTATTGTGATTAGTTCAATAAGTTGAGGATTTACTAAGCAACTGGCTAAAGATATTAAAAATACTTTAAAATATATTAATCTCATTATTTTTTTCAGTTGCTTCTATTTAGTAGTGATTATTTTTTTTAACATTTTTTGGAGGGGTCACACCCGGCAGCGCTCAGGGGTTACTCCTGGCTCAATGCTCAGAAATTGCTTCTGGCAGGCACGGGGGACCATATGGGGCACCGGGATTCGAACCAATGACCTTCTGCATGAAAGGCAAACGCCTTATCTCCATGCTATCTCCCGAGCCCCTAGTAGTGATTATTTAAATTTTTTCCTCTACTGTTTTACTACTTAAATAACAAATGAATCTATGGCAATGTTGCTTTCATAAGAATTGCACAGGAAGAATAAAGTAAAGACATCCAGAGTTATGTATCTAAAGAAGGATAGTATTTTAACAGTATCTTTCCTTACCCTGCCAGCATCTAACTGCCCTGTTAAAATAACATGTGGAATATACATAATTAATATGGAAAAGGATCAATTTATTTCCTGCAAAAGTTTTTTTCAATCACAGGGGATTGAAAAATGTTCTAATTTCAAGTACAATAAGATATCTTATTTTCTTCCAAATTTCTGTTTTCTACATAGCAACATCTTGTGGTGGATTTTTCTATCACAGTATTATCATCTGATCATCATCTGATCACTGAACATTCAGGCTATCAAGAGACTCAGGAGTCAAGAGATTAGCTGGTCCAATCCTTTAAAAATATGTTAAATGAGAAGGATTATGAAACATTTTCTTATCACTTAGAAGATACTCTGTTCCAAACTTATGGAGAAAAACCAATTGTACTATTCTGGTTAATTTTAAGAGAGAGAGTATCAGAGTCAAAGAAAGTGGCATCAGCAAAGCAAAAAAATCCAGGAGTGTCTTTATTTTCACTTTTTAATTTAGCCATGTCTGTATGTACTTGGAGTTTATTCCTGGCATGAGGTTTAGGTATCATTCTTGGTGAAGTTCAGGAGGTCATATGTGGTGCTGGGGATGAAACTCAAGTTATCCACATACGACAGACATCCTACCTGCTGTACTAACACTCTGGTTCCTCCTCAACTGTTCTTTTGTGAAGCATTGATGTTCAATAAGTAGACCTAGGAAACTTGGTGTCAGGGGGCTTCTCACTACTGAAGGTCACTTTGCAGCTTCAGTTTATTTGCACCCTCCACAATTTCATGCTTACAGATATTTTTTATCATTTAACAAAGGTTTGTTAGGTGAGCTGTAGGGTTTTTGTTTTGTTTTGGTTTATGCTTATTTATATGTACTTTGCAAAGTAATTTTCTTGTGGTGATATGATTTTAAGATGTGACTTCGAAGAAAGCAATTAAATCTTAAAAATGTCCATGTTCTAATTTTTTGTAAATACACATCTACTATTTACCAGCACTTTGAATAGGAAGTTCAAGAACTCAGAAAAATCCTAAAAGAAACCATGGTGTTCCAAGAGAAATTTCAAAAAACAACTCTGCTGAAAAAAATTATTCCTACTTCAGCAAATCATTATTTAGCATTAAGCAAATAAACCAGGAGTTTAAGTTTTAACAGTAATACTAAGGTAAAGGTGACCAGTGTTAAACTGGTTGTCCAGGTCACAAAAAGATTAGAGCACTAGAAAGCTGTTTGTTATTGGTGGGGTTTTGGTATTTTTTTAAATATATTTTCTGAATTTGAACTGGATATCCACTAAGTTTTTTTATACTCTGGGGTATGCTCTGCAAAGCTTCAGAACTATGAGTTCTTTAAAGCCATGGAAGATTGATTTCATGTTTTTCCTTTACTACATTTTGATGTGGACTTGGCAATGAATGAAGTTCCTGTGTTAATTTCCTCTTGCTCTATGTAATTAGTCAGCATTTAAAATGAGGTAACAGGATACAATTGTCTAGTGACCATTGGAAGTCCATTTGTTTATGAGGAACTCTCCTGGCTTTTAGATATACAATAATATTACCCACCTCTTCATTTGTGCTGTTGTCTCTTTCCTCTTTTATAATTTCTCCAGTTCTACACTCCTCAACCCCTGCTTCCTTTGTGGGCAAAGCAAGAAAGTACTTTTCCTTCCAGCTGGCAAGGCATTAAGGAGGTCTGAAGGGGGTGTATTGAGTGACTTACACACTCCCTGGAGGCCAATTACATTTGGAATCCTCCTGATCTGCCCTGATCAGGGAATGAGACTTCCCTGCACAGCCTATTGTGCTAGCTCAGGGCCACCTGATCAGCCTGGTCCTATCCAGTATTTAAATGAGAGTTGCAAGAATCTTGAACCACTTCAGGCCTCTAGGTAGCACTGGGGAATAAATTAACATTCTGCTGTTGTTCCAAAGCCACATGGACATGATTATTAGAAGCCTATCAGCAATAAAGGGGACTTATAAAAGTCTCAAGAAGGAAGAAATAAAATAGTATTATACAATTTGTCATTACACTGTCTGAGTAATTAAAAATATTATCATTGTTGCCTTTGTTTGGTTAGGTAAAGGGGAAAATGACAATTGAACATGTCGTTGCAAGCATTCTTTCAGGATTCCCAAATACAGCAATAGAAGGAAGAGATGGAGGGAGGGGAAAAAAAGGAGGGAAATGTTGCAGGTAAGGAAGGAAGGAAGGAGGAAGGGATGAAAGAAAGGACAGAGAGATGGAAGAAAAAGAAGGAAGGAAATAGGAAGAGGAAAAAAGGAAAAACAAGTGAAGAGGAGTAAAAGCAATGTAGCCTTTAATTCATAAATAACTGGAACTGAAATCTGAACTACTGAAGGCAAGTGATCAAGCTAGTTTATAGGAACACTTGCATAACAAAGCGGAGACAGAAAAGGAAAGATACTGGAAAATGACTAATAGGCAAGTTAGCAAACATCAAACAATCTGGCTCTGAGTAAGATTATGTGAGAAAATATGTTTCAAAATCAATAGCAAGGCACTTTACAGAATTTTGGGAAGTAAAGAGAAGGCTTTGAATTTATTGAGGACAAATCTTGGCAGGACATCATGATAAAGTGCTTTCATTTTACAGCAAAAAATGTTTCTTTGTTGAGAATTTTTGCATTTTGTTTTGTTTTCCAAGGCAATTTATGATATTGCTGCTAAAATTATGCAGTAAATTTCCACAATAAGTTTCACGGTCCTTCACATTTAAAAAAACACATCTATTATGTAATTACATATGTTTATATATAAAATATTTTATTAGACATTTTACTATCACTACTTTTCTAACTTGTGCCCTGAATGAATACACAAAAAAGGAATGAAATGATGCTCTTTAAATAATCAAAAGGCTTTATAAAATAAGCAATAAAATATTTTAGGTAGAATGCATTGTCATTGTCCTGAGAAACTATGTATATAGCTTAATACATATAAATATCCATATAGAAAATAAAATATATAAAATATAGATTAAATTGTAACTATTATATAAATTTACATAAGGATTAATGACTTTCACTTTATATTAAAAATGTAGTACACAGGGGATAGAGTGATGGTGCAGCAATAGGGCGTTTGCTTTGCACACAGCTGAGCCAGGATGAACCTAAGTTCTATCTAAGGAGTCCCTTATCATCCCCCAAGCCAGGAGCGATTTCTGAGCGCATAGCCAGGAATAACCCCTGAGTGTCACTGGTGTGACCTAAAAAACAAAAAAAAAATCATTTTTATTTTATATATATATAAAAAATTAAAACAATTATTTAATACATAAATATCTGTTATTAAAAATAGCGTCCCAACAGATCATGAAAAAATATGAAAGGAAAAATACAAATCAATAAAAAATATGAAAAGTATTTACCCTTATTAGTGATTATCTGAATTTGAATTCAATAAGACACATATTCAAATGTGTAGACCTCAAAATTAAAATATTCATAAATGTATTCAGCAACTACTCAACTGAAATAGTGATGGCATTAGGAAAAAATATATTTCTGAAAACAATTTGACATCTCATTAGACCTACATCACTCATACTTAATAGGAGTATAGACTTATTCTTCAGAAACAATACAAAATTTAGTCAAATAAATGCACAATAAGTTTACTGCATATTGTTAGTATAATGGAAGTATTATTTTGTAAAAATAGGAAAACAGCCACATAATTTACCTTTTGTAATATTATGCAGCTATCAAAATCAATCACTAAAAATCTTTTATGAAATAAGAAAATACTCGTAGCTTAATCATACATTTCAATTCAAGGTTTAAAACAGTGTACAAATATAAATGAATTTTATTTTAAAAATATATGCAAACTAGAAGAACAATGGTTGTTGGAATTCAAAGCCCATTATATGAGGAAATTCAAAAATTCCATGGAGAGACCCAAAGAGAAAACTAAATTCATCTGCATAATAGCTTTAGTTGAGGCTAAGGGTGCAGTTATCCCTGTCAAGGTGTTAGAAAAAAGGAAAATCATCTCACCTTCCATGCCAGCCTATTTGCCATCAGAATATAACCAAGTGACTTTGAATAATGTCATGTGCAAGCACAGTTACACACTGAGTCCTGTTCTCCCAAATTCAAACAATTATGAGTTTTAGTAAAAGAGTCAATTTGCTAATGTGAAAAAAAAAGAAATAGACATTTGAATATAAAAACTTCAAGTAAATATCAATCTGAAAGAAGTAATTGAGGAGCCCGAGAGATATTACAGAGATTAAGAAACTTGCCCTATGTATCCCAAATGATTAGGGAGGAGTACATGTTAGAGAGAGAATACAGGTTTCACCAAAGTGGCAAGAAGCAAGCAAAGAAACAGAGAAAAGCAAGAGAAAAATGTGTTCAAGGTAGAGCGAGGGCTTGAAAGACATAACTATTAAAAAAAAGACTAATACTTTCGTGCTTACCAAACATTTATCAAGTGATAAATGTTTAATAATTTTATTCAAAAAATCTTCACTTGTAAATGATGCTGGAGAAGTCAAATCCCAAGATGTAGCAGTCAGTGGTGAATGATAATAAAAAGGATTGATAAATGAAAGGGAATAATTATAATAATAGCTAAAAAATATATCATCACAGCAAAGGAGAAGTGTAATGAAGAAAAGAAAAAGGTAGACCCAGAAGATTATAGTATTAAAGATTACAGTCTTGATTATAACAGATAAATCATAAAGAATGAATAGGCAATGTGTAAACTAGTTTTTCCTCGGTTACCTCTTTCTATGGTTGATTTCTGCCTTCATGGTATTGCGGTCTGAGATGATGCTTGGTAGGCATTTGTAAATTTATTTATGTTTGTGTTATGCTCTCATACGTGATTTACCCTGGATAATATACTAGGTAAAGAATTTGTATTTGACTTTTTTGGGACAGAGGAACCTTTATGTCAATTAATCTTGTTCAATTCCTCACTTAGGGCTTTTGTGTCTTTACTGCTATTCTATATAGTTGATCTTTCTAATGACCAAGTGGAGTATGGTGGTCTCCCACCACTATTGTTTCTGCCAATATCTGTGAGCAAAATAATATAAACTTTGCTGACCCTTAATTTGGTACAAAATTTTTTTTTTTGGTTTTTGGGTCACACCCGGCAGTGCTCAGGGGTTACTCCTGACTCCATGCTCAGAAATTGCTCCTGGCAGGCACGGGGGACCATATGGGGCACCGGGATTCGAACCGATGACCTTTTGCATGAAAGGCAAACGCCTTACCTCCATGCTATCTCCCGGGCCTCTGGTACAAATATTTTAAGAGTTAGTATTTCTTCATTCATTTTCCCTTTGGTGAATAAGTCGCATATGTTCATATCTCTAATTACTTTCTGTAGAGTCAATGTTATTTGGTGGCTAGAAGTACGTTTTTCCTAACTAATTTTTACAAACATAGGCTTGTATGGTTGTTTTACATACTATTGCTCTGAATCTGTATTATCCTGAAATTTTAAGTACATTTCCTGAAAGCAGCAAATAGATTTTTTTTATGATCCATCCAGTTGCACTATACCTTTTGATTGGAAAGTTTAGTCCATTGATATTAAGAGAGATTATAAAGAGCCATATTTCTGTATGTAAGGTTTAGTTGCTTTTGCAATTGTCCATTTGCTTTCATAAGTAGTCTTTAAATAATTCCTGCAGTCTTGGTTTAGTTATAGTATGTGTACTCCAACCTTTTTCAAAACATATTTTTCTACCTTTCTAAAACATAAATGATAGCTTTGCAGGGTATGGACTCTGGGTCAAATTTTATTTTTACATTTTTTGTACTTGAATATGTAATTCCACTCTTCCTTCTTTTGCAGTTTAATATTGAAGAATCTATTATGATTCTTATGTCATTTCCCTTGTATTTGAGGTTTTCTTCTCTCTTAATGGTTTAGTTTCTAGTTATTGCCATTTTGATTACAATGAGTTAATTTTATTTGTTTGAATTTATTTTGTGTGATACCCTTTGAGTTTTCTTTAAATTAAATCTGTGAAATAAAGATTTAAAAAAATTTTATAGGTTGGTTTCAGACATGCAATGTACCAACATCAGTCCCTTCACTAGTGTTCTTTTCCCTCAATCATTGGATATCTTTAATCTGTGCAGATGCCTTTTTTCAAAGACTGAATGTCTGAGCTTGCTTCCACAAATCATTCCTTTCCCTGTATCCTTTTTTTTTTTTTTTTTTTTTTTTTTTTTTAGTTATTGGGTTACACCCAGTGATGCTCAGGGGTTACTCCTGGCTATGTGCTCAGAAATTGCTCCTGACTTGGGGGATGTAGAGGATCAAACCTAGGTCCATTCTAGGTTAGTGCGTGCAAGACAAATGCCCTACAGCTGTGCCACCACTCAGGTCCCTCCATGTAATCCTTTTTCTCCTTTTGGTATACCTTTGTACAGAGATTATTCTGCTCATTTTTATCAATTAAATATTTGACTTAATTCTCTTCAGTTCCTTTACTTCTCTTTTCTATTGTGTCTTCATTTTTAGTTGAGTTACATTTTGTTTTCAAGTTTATTGACATAGCTAGAATCCCCAAATTCAGAGTTATCTTGCGTGGCTTTCTATTATATTCTTTAACTCCATTAATTTAATTTATATTAATTCTTTCATACTTAGAATCAATTATATTTTAACAACTGAATTTCTCTTTCCATAATAGCAACCTCTGTTGTCAATAATGCCTTAATCTCCATTGCAATCACCTACAGTGTTGACTTGATGTCCTCCCTCATACAGGGATGTAAATTGTTGGGAAATTTAAGGAAATGTTTAAACTTCTGTTCCCGTCTGCCAAGAAAGCTGAAATCCTTAATTTTCCTATTGTTCTTAGGATTTTGTGGGCGCTGACAGTGGATTTTTAGATTTCTAATTATCTGAGCACAGACCTGATTCATTATTTGACATTAGTGAACTACTATTTTTGCCCCTATTTTGTTTAGACCATTTCGATTACCTTGTAAAGATAGTTCTGTGGAACAAGCAGGTGTAGGTCTAGAAACTGTTAGTTTTCTGGCACTAAAATAAATCCTTATTTCTCACTTGCAATTAGAGAATTTGAGATAAATGAAGGGTAAAGGGTGAATAGTCCTGGAAGTCCTTGGAGGTGTCAGAGGGTGTGGGGTGGGGAGGAATTTAAATTGATAGCAGCTGGAGGTTTCCAGAAACTTTATGTTGTTTAAAGGCTGGCATGGGGAAATGAGAATTCTGTCAGGGCATGTGAACTGAGGTTGGCCGAGAGTCAGATATTTGTGTTTGATATATCAGTAACAAATTATTGCTAGAAGAACATTAGCAAAATTTTAAAAACTTTGAAACACATTTTTTTGAATATAATTCTTTATGCTGCTGAAGATTTATACAATTATAAGGAGAAAGTAGTAGAATATTCTGGAAAACAAAGTTTCACATGCTTTCTAAACATTACCTGAGAATTCAGGAGTATCCCCTAAATGATGCCAGGTTTGACACCAAAACCAAACCAAAACAGCAACAGCAATAACAACAAAAAAACTATCTGAGAATGTGCTATTTTATACCAATGCAAAGATAGATAAAATGGGTCATAAAATGGCAATAAAATTTCAAGTAGTATAAACACTAAACATAATAATTACTGAGCAATTATTCATAGAATAATAAAGTCTAAAACAAATAATCACTCTAATAGAAACTTTAAAAGACTATGTATGTCTAAACGCTAACAAATATATATGATTTTTATGGAAAGTCAGTAAATATTTCCCAGATAGATAATCTCCATAAGAATACTATATAGGGAAATAAGAAAAACTGCCCATTACTTAAGGTTAGCAAAATTCTGAGATCAAAAAATTGAATAAGGATAAAATAATAAAATGATATTATAATTCAATTTTATTTAAAATATAAATTTAAAAATACTAATAAATGAATTCATAGTCCAGCCACAAAGTAAATTATTATTTTCAAATAGGATTTATTCTAGAAAAAGGATGAGGTAAGACTAGGAAATTAATTACAGTAATTCACAATAAGAAGTAGATTAAGGGAAAAAGTAGAGGAACCTCCATAGATGCCAAGAATTTTTAATGAAATCAAACCTCCATTACTGATTTTTAGAGTGGTGGTTAAATGATTCTTCTACTCTGAAAACCTACCATCCCATTGCATATAAGAAGTTTATTTTTATTGTAGTCATCACCCATTTTAATCCTTATTTATGGAGGACCGCCACTCCTGAATTTCTAAAGATATTAACATTCCTTCACCAACTTATTTCTCAATGTTTATTGAAGATGCTTTCTGGACTTACTTTATCCTCAGAAAGCGTGAAGAGATTATGCCTAGTTTTACTGTAAATTTTTATCTTACCAATTATATTTTAGCCCTTTCTCTGTTAAACATTAGAAGAGAATTCCGGTATCTAAACTTTAATGCAGCTTAGCACCAAGTACAGCTTTTAGTCAATAATCAGACCATCTTGTTGTACCCCATTCCTATTACATCATACAGTGGGAAATTCCACTCATGGTTTTTCCTTTTTGTTGTTCTTGATTCCTTCACATGACTAAGAGCACAACTTTTGTTAGGGTCAAGGGATTCATTTTCTGCTTGTAGGCTCCACATTTTAAGACACTAATGAACATGGCTTTATATACTCTTAATTTGTTGGTTTGTTTTTGTTTTGGGAAAGACACAATTTGAGTGTTTAGATATTACTCCTGATTGTGTGTTTATTAATTTCTCTTGGCTCTGTGCTCAATAATCAGAACTGAAATGCTAGAAATATGTGATACCAGAGGCGGGGGATCAAATGTGGGCCAGTCACCTCCAGTGTCCTACCCCTTGTACTATCTTTGGCCCTTGCTATACTCTTAATATTTGCATTCCCCCATAATATTTAGACAAGTATTTTGTATATACCAGATATTTATCACACTTTTGTAAATATTGAATACTACTAAATAATGGCTTGATTCACATATAAAATAATTAATTTAACCTTAAAAAATTTAAGAAATAATAAATAATTAAGTGTCTTATTATAATTTTTTTGGTATTTTTTTGTTGTGTTTTGGGTCACAAAGCTATATTACGGATTCACACCTGCCAGGGTTGAGTAGACCATAAGGTGCACAGGCAATTAAACTCTGGTCAAATGTAGGTTGTTTGTGTACAAGGCAAAGAATCTACCTGCTGTACTATTTCTCTGGACCCCTAATTAAAAAATATTATATTAATTCATTTTAATGAAAAGAAAAGGGGGAAGCTATTTGTTTTGGGGGGTTGTTTGTTTTGTTTTCATTTAATTCAATCAATATTTTCTCTGCACTTGTTAACCTTCCTATCTTCCAATAAGCTATTTTTTTTTTTGTTAGTGTTCTGGCTGTTATGTAAGACCCATAACATACAAAACAAGATACAATATGAAATAGTAGATACCTGAAGAAGGTAATACCTAATTTTTAATACCCACAGCTGAGCTGTGGAGCTTCCATTAGAGAAAATTACATATTTCATTATTAGAAATAATGAACCATTTTTTCCTAGTACCCAGTTGACTAAGATAATATATTTGAGGTTCTGATAGAAATTAATGATCTTAGTAGCAGTACAGTGGTCTGAAATTCTTTATGAACATCTCTAACACTTCATGCACTGGAAAGAGAGTTTGGCAGTATGAAATAAAACAAAAGTTCATAGTTACTTAAATTTGTTATTTAAATCATCATTTTCAATGTTTACTATCCCCTTAAATAATTTGAAGTGTAGACTTTTGTCTTTTGAACATATTGTAAAAGTAAGGACATCACATGTCCTGATACATGTAGCTGGAGACAGAAGAATAGATATTTTTTAAAAGATCCACGTGTCTAGTAGCTCAAGTTTCAGATGAGTAATGAGTCTTTACTCTAATGGAGCCAGGGGCCACCCACCCAGCTCCAGTCTATCAAATGCTAATGGAAAATTATAATAAGCATTTGAATGGGCTAGCTTCACAAATAAGAAATCATTGTATATTTCGAATCCTTTTACAAATTGCCTCTATCTTCAGAAAATTAGGCTTGCACACTTTTCTTCCTACTCTTATTTTTTTTTCAACAGAATTTTGAAGTCAGAGGGCAGAATCTGATTCATACCATTAATGTCTCTTTGTTCTTGGTTCTACTGCTTTCACAAAAATGCTGTAGGCGGTTCACTAGAATGACTAATTTACTGGAGAAGTTATCAGAGTCCATTCAGTTGCAACTATAAAATAATTCAAGTAAGACAATGGTGCCTGCTAGCACTTCATGGTGAAAGCTTGTCCCTGAAATTATTTGATTCACCCCAACATATTCATCCATGAAGTTGGAGATCTCATCTCAAATGCCACGTCCATAATGAATTTTTTCCTGTTATAAATTAGAAAATAAAACCTAGAGACTTTCTTAAAAAAAAAATCACAATTGCCTTCCTTTAGTTATAAATGAATTATTTGTCTTGCTCTAATAAATGTAAAATATTCAAGAATACATAAACACATATGTATATATACTTAATTTTCTATTTATTTGTTAGTTTTTAGAAAATAATTGGGAGTTCTCAGGGTTTACTTCTGACTTTATGCTCAGGGATCACTGATGTTCCTGCTAGGGATACCATAGGTATCTAGGTATCTAGATCAAAATGTATCAAAATGTTATTGATTTTGTGTAAAGCGAATGGTTTTTTTCTCTGATCCTCTGTATTATCTGTCTCTGATTTTTCTATATTTAATTTTGAAACTATTATCCATATTTTGAGCATAATAAGAAACTATCAGTAAACCTAGGCTTAGAGTGAAAATCTGGTAAAAATATAGAATATTTTTACTTACCTTTTTTATATTATAACTTACTCAGATATCTGTATATCTAGTAGTTTTAGCCAAATAATTATATTTTACAGTAAGTAAAGCAACATTAATTGGAAATTTCTTCTAGTAGTACTCTCAATTTGAGAATAAAATGTATTGGGTCATACCCAGCAATGCTCAGGGATTAATCCTGACTATGATTTCATGGATCATTCTTGGCAGGGATGGGAGTGGTAGGGATTGAACATGGGTTGGCCACATGCAAGGCAATAACCTTACTTACTGTACTATAACTCTGATACACAAATGCTCAAATATTTTAGACTTATTTTATTCATATTAAAATTTAGTCTTAAAACTCCATTCAATATTCAAAATTATTGTTATCTAAGTATTAAAGGTAAAATACTAGAATTGGAGATAAGATCATTATCTCTAGCAGTAGCTAAAATATATTAAACTTTTAGCATCTGTCTTTCAAGAAAAACACTACTTAACACCAAATAAAATAAACTGATAATAAATAATAGCAGAAATATACAGATAATAAAATATAAGACACATAAATGTAATAGAAGGCAATGCTTCCTGTCTCAATGCTTTTAATATTATATTTTCTTCATTTAATAAATAGAATCTGATAATTAGGACTTGAATATTTGGAAAATGCTACATAATGTTAGCCAAAATATCAAAAAAGTATAAGTTTAAGAAATAACTTATATTATAATCCACATTCTATAAAAATAATATTCATGTACTTTGGGTCATACTGCAGTATAATCTCTGGTCCTTATTCTACTATACTTCCCATATTTCTTGTTAGAATATTGAACCATTTAGAAGCCGGAATGATAGCACAATGGTAGGTCATTTGCCTTGCACGCAGTTGACCCAGGCCAGACTGTGGTTCGATTCCCCAGTGTCCCATATGGTCCCCCAAGCCAGGAGTAATTTCTGAGTGCATAGCCAGGAATAACCCCTGAGCCTAACCGGTGTAGCCCCAAAATTATATATATATATAAAACATATAATTATACAAATATATAAAATATTTTTAAAATATATATTTTATATGTATAACCATTTAAAAATTTTCAAATTGATCTTTTAACCCAAATAAACTACCTCTTGGAATCTTTCACTAGAAAACCTAAATTCTTTTTTCATTTTACTCACATCATGTTTTATATAAGTACATTCTTTGAAAGCAAAATGCTCTCAAAAAACTTTTTATAACAAAAATTAAATCTGATTTATTTTTATACTTCTAATAGAGAGTTCCTGATATGCTGTAGATCAGTAAGTATCCTCATTAAATCTAAAATGAGAAAATCAAAATAACAAAATTATTATTTTTTCCTCATATTATATAAAGGACTTTATGATGTTTATATAAATAAACAAGTATATCTAAAGAGGGGTTTTTGTTTGTTTGTTTTGTTATTTGGGTCATACCTAGCAGTACTCAGGGGTAACTCCTAGCTCCACACTCAGAAATTGCTCCTGGCAGACTTGGGAGACCATATGGGATGCCGGGATTCAAACCATCATCCTTCTCTGCATGCAAGGCAAACGCCCCACCTCCATCCCATCTCTCTGGCCCTAAAGAGGGATCTTTTTTTTAAAGTATTTTAGGGACTTTAAAAAGACAACTATAAAACAGTGGGAGTCTGGAAACAGCAGACCACATTCAAAGCATAAATAATATGCTAATAATACACTTTATAGAATAAAAGTACTTGTCTGTAAGTAATTATATGTGTTTTAAATTTGGTCACTGATCAAGAAGTGATACTTTTAAAAAAATTATTTTTAACATGTGTAAAATAAATCTCCACATATTTCCAACCCCAGGAAGAGGGGTCTTAAGCAGATAGAATAGCCATAAAGAATTAATAAACCAAACCAGTCAGGAGAGAATCATTGAGTCAATTTGCTTCTCTTCACATGGTCTCTTTGGGCTCCAAAGTTAGATTGACCTTTCTTTATTAAATCAGTCCCAACTTTCCCAACGGGGAAGGTAGAAATATTCAGGTGGACTTTTACATATCAAAGGGATAAGTTTAAAGGAAAGTGGAAGATGCAGGAATGTCTTTGTTTTGGGTTAATAGCTGGGTGTGGGTGTCAGTTTACAAACATGTAGCTAATCACCTTAAGCACCCTGTTTTAACACAGAGAGCACACATGCTGCTTTCCCTATCCTCTTAACCTATCTTCCCTAAACATAGAAACACACACCCTGTTTTCATCACCTCTCATATCTTACTTGATTGGCTGACACAGACTCCACAGGCTACTCTTTCCTAATATAAATATAATATAATATAATATAAATATAAATATAATATAATATAAATATAAATATCCATTTCTCATCTACACTAAACTGAAAGGAATAAAAAACTTAGCAGCCTTGAGCTCCTGTTGAGTTGAAAAGGAACAAACCACATGAGGTCAGGTTTCCCTTGGGAGGGAGACACTATTCTGTAGGGACCACTCAGGTTTCCCTTGGGAGGGAGACACTATTCTGTAGGGACCACTCAGGTTTCCCCATCCTGCCCCGCCCACTTCCTGGGTTTTTAAAAGGGAAGCAGGGGAACCACGCGTGCTCTTTCTTGCCTCTGTCGCTATGGACATGCAGGACCCTGGCTAATGGTTCTAGCCGCGCGCTCTCTCACTATGGACATGCGGGAGCCTG
>PVKC010005714.1:0-11014 GCA_004027635.1 Crocidura indochinensis | reverse complement strand
AAAAGAATGTAGACATAAGGGATCACTGGTTTTAACTTTTTGTTTTCGTTTTTAATTAGGGAACTTTATTTGAAATGACATTTTATTGCAAAAATAACAAATTTTTTAAAACAAAAAATTATTTTGTTTGGCTTATTTTCCAAACTGATAGCAATTTATAAGAAAAACAGGGGGGAAAAGTATTACTGGAACTTCTTTCTTTCAGAATTTTACTTTTGCTAAGACAGCTAGAAACACACGTTGATGATATTGTATAAAAGGACCAACAAGTGACTCAAGTGTGTGGGGGTTAAGGCACCCTTCTCCTTAGGCAGGCTGAGAGCGTCTATAGACGTCCACACATGGACATGGGTCTCAATTTCTATTTTATTTTGCACCAAGAGTCATTTATTTATAGCATGAAATGACATACTTTAGAGGGAAAGATACACATTGCAAGAGAAAAGTTCTGGGTCACAAAGAATAAGCTGTAATGTTAAGTTGATATTAAGCACAAATAGAATTTTGACTATTGGTCAGAGTAGGTTCATATTTTTCTTTAAGAGGAACTCACTGGCAGGTATGAAATAAATCCCTTAAATATGACAGCAGAAAGATAACAGCTAATTTCATCCCAAAGTTCATAGACTCAGAATCAATAAAATGTTCTTTAGCTTATAATAAATGGATACATATAAGTCAGATGTGTCAAGGTAAGTGAAAAATCAGAAAACTTCAACACCTGCTATAACAAAACAATTGTCCTCATTGTATTTCACTTTACATTGTATATATTATAAGTTGGCCATAACTATTAGACTCCACTATGTCCTTTATCTCAAAATCTGCTGATTGTCATGCAAAAAGCAAAGAGAAGAGAATAACAATATCCTGGCTCTTAAAACTTCTGCCTGGAAATGACACACCACACTTCTCACATTTCATTGGCCAACCCACATCAAAATGTCATGCCTACAATAAACAGAACAAAATATAAATCTTTCATATAGGAAAAGACTACAGAGAATTCTACTAAAAATGACTGAGCATTATAGATAGTTTACTTGTACCTTGCAGTGAAAAAGTATGAAGGGTAAATAAAAAATCTTATTCAGGGAATTTTTTTATCCTTTAATTGCCTGTTCTCCACAAGCTTGCCTTTTGTACTATAACTGAAAAAAAATGACTAATTATTTTAGAATCTTCATTAAACAACTTTTACCATGAAACTGCTATCTCAAATGTAGCTCCAATATTCCCAGTGATAGATAATCACAGATTGTCTCTGACATCAACACATCCAAAAATTTTTTACTATTTAGTAAAAATATATTTAGACCATGCATATCAGGGTCATTAAGTCCATTGCCAACCATAAAGAAAACTTTAATACCTCTAATATTGTAAGTGGGTGACAAGCATTTTGTGTTAACATTCATTTAGATGAATATTTCATAGGTTTGACAGAACTATAAGAAATTGAAATCTTTGATATAGCGATTAGGCAAGAAAAAGATATCAAGGGAATCCAGTTAGGAAAGGAAGAAGTCAAGCTATTACTGTTTGCAGATGACATGATACTCTACTTAGAAAACTCTAAAGACTCTACCAAAAAGCTTCTAGAAACAATAGATTCATATAGCAATGTGACAGGCTACAAAATCAACACAAAAAATCAGTGGCCTTTTTATACACCAATAATTATAGGGAATAAATGGACATTAAGAAAACAACCCCATTCACATTAGTGCCATACAAACTCACATATCTTGGAGTCAACTTGACTAAAGTCTGAAGGACCTATACAAAGAAAACTATAAAACTCTGCTCCAAGAAATAAGAGAGGACACATGAAAATGGAAACACATACCCTACTCATGGATTGAAAGGATTAACATCATTAAAATGGCAATACTCCCAAAAGCATTGTACAGATTTAATATGATCCCTCTAAAGATACCCATGACTTTCTTCAAAGAAGTGGATCAAACACTTCTAAAATTCATTTGGAAAAATGAACACCTTCAAGTAGCTAAAGCAATTCTTGGGAAAAAGAATGTGGGAGGCATTACTTCCCCCAATTTTAAACTGTATTACAAAGCAATAGTTATCAAAACAGCATGATATTGGAATAAAGACAGACTCTCAGATCAGTGGAATAGGCTTGAGTACTCAGAATGTTTCCCAAACATACAATCACCTAGTTTTTGATAAAGGAGCAAGAAATCCTAAATGGAGCAAGGAAAGCCTCAACAAGTAGTGTTGGCACAACTGGTTAGCCACTTGCAAAAAAAAAATGCAAACTCAGACTTCCAGCTAACACCATGTACAAAGGTGAAATCCAAAGGGAATAAAGGCCCAGATATCAGATCTGAAACCATAAGGTATATAGAACAACAAGTAGGTAAAATGCTCCATGATATATCGGACTAAAGACATTTTTAAGGAGGAAACATTACTCTCCAACAATTGAAAACAGAAATAAACAGATGGGACTATACTAAGCTGAGAAGCTTCTGCACTTCAAAGGAAATAGTGCCCAGAATAGAAGAGCCACCCACTGAGTGGGAGAAACTATTCACCCGATACCCATCAGACAAGGGGCTAATTTCCAAAATATACAAGGCACTGATAGATATTTACAAGAACAAAAAAATCTAATCCCATCCAAAAATGGAGAGAAGAGATGAACACTTTGTCAAAGAAGAACTACAAATGGCCAAAAGACACATGAAAACATGCTCCACATCAAGGAGATGCAAATCAAAACAACTATGAGATGCCATCTCATGCCACAGAGATTGGCACACATCACAAAGAATGAGAACAAGCAATGCTGGCAAGAATGTGGAAAGAAAGGAACTCTTATTCACTGCTGGTGGGAATGCCGTCTAGTCCACCCTTTATGGAAAGAGAAATGGAGATTCTTCCAAAAACTGGACATTGAGCTCCTATATGATCCAGCTATGCCACTCCTAAGTATATACCCTAGGAACACAAAAATATAATACAAAAATTCCTTCCTCACACCTATATTCAATCAGCACTATTTACAATAGCCAGACTGGAATCAACCCAGATGCCCTTCAACAGATAAATGGCTAAAGAAACTGTGGTACATATACACAATAGAATATGGTGAAGTCATGAACTTTTCCTATACATGGATGTACAAGGAATCTATTGTGCTGAGTGAAAGTCAATCTGAGTGAAAGTGAAGTCAGAGGGAGAGAGATAGACGCAGAATAGTCTTATTCATCTATGGATTTTAAGAAAAATGAAAGACATTTTTGCAATAATTCTCAGGGACAAAAGAGAGGAGGGCCGGATGGTCCAGCTCATGACATGAAGCTCAACACAAAGAATGCTGAGTGCTGTTTAGAGAAATAACCACATTGAGAACTAACCTAACAATGTGAATGAATGAGGGAAGTAGAAAGTCTGTCTAGAGCACAGGTTGCGGGTGGGGTGGGGAGGCTGGAGATTTGGTACATTGGTAATGGGAATGTGGGAGGTGCTCTTTACATGACTGAAACCCAACTACAATCATATTTGTAATTATAGTGTTTAAATAAATATATTAAAAAGAAAAAAATTGAAATTCCCCCCCCCCAAAAAAGGCAATTGAAATCTGGATATTAGCACCTAAATTTAATTATGCATAGTGTTTCTTTTGTTTCTTGAAAAATAAGGCAGGTCCTATGAGAAATTCTACGTTCTAAAACTCTGTCTGAATTGATCCATTTTACTTAAAACTTCATAAGCAGTAGGAAAGGATGATCACTTTATTAATTAGATGACTGAATAGGACAGCTATGTCAGGAAAACACTAAGATAAAGCCTTGTCCTGCTAAGGTTCAAAACATAAACAGATAATTTAATGTTATAGAATTCAATGACAGATCAAAGAAATCAAACAAGGTTGAACTACCTTATCTCTAAATGAAAAAACATAATGCTTCTATATGTTTTCTATAAAGTAAAACACCTTCATTGGTAACAGGCTAGAAGAGTCAAAAGAGATAGTTTTTATTTATCTTTCAAACAAATTCTTCATGATATTTTCCTATATTTAAAATGATTCCTGTCCAGGGTATATTGCTACTTTGTATTCCTCTTGATATTTTCATTTAAAAGAGAGTTGCGGTGCAAAATAATGTCCTTGTCTGTCCCTTCCTCATACAAACCTCCAATCAAATTTAATAAAGCTAGTTTGATGCAATGCCAGCCTACACTTGGTTTACCCTTGGTCGACTTTAATAGGGTCAAAAATATTTTCGCATTGGCAGTGTACACATTAATCATTTTTTCAGAGGATTTAGAAAATTGGAAGAGACAAGGCCAAGCAAAATTTTAAATTAATTGGGC
The DNA here is from genome assembly GCA_004027635.1 of Crocidura indochinensis. NCBI lineage: Eukaryota > Metazoa > Chordata > Mammalia > Eulipotyphla > Soricidae > Crocidura > Crocidura indochinensis. The sequence continues at coordinate 6,667 of PVKC010005714.1, read as the reverse complement.
CTACCCCAGCCTTCCAGGGTCACCTTGTGGCAGTTGTCCCACATTTTCCAGGTCACAGAGTTCCTGTGTTTCTTACAGCTGCCACGAGGAGAGATCCATGCTGTGGGCACACAAAGGTGAAAGAATTTCTCTCCAAAAGTGAGAATTTTCCTACGGCAACCACAACAATTGCAGTTTCCAGATTGTCGCCAGACACCAACCACTTAAATAATGCATGCTCGGCTGCCGCCTCCACTTGTGCATTTTCTAATCGAGTAGTCAGGAAAATTTGCAAACACTCTGTCATTTACCATAAATCCACTGCCTACTTATAACTACAGAGTAATTAATTTTAGAACTGCTCAGAATTATTAATATCAACCACAAAGATCTGTTTTCACAATTACTATTGCCCCTGTTCTTATTTCCCCCAATCAATATTCATGAAAAAAGGCCGAAGCCATTTTCGTGAGGGGAGATTTATTAACTGGAGTGTTATTGGGGATTGATATGATAGCCATAGTGGAATTCATAATCTACCCCTGTGTGTTTGTAGATGCCTAGCTAACCTACTGGAAGAAGTTATGGCAACATGAAGTAAAGGTTCTCAAGACTAGAATGATGTATCAAACAACCTATCTTATGAGCTGTAATCTCAGTGCAAAATAGATTTTTAGCCTTTGTAAAGATTAGCAAGTATTTTTCACTAACTTAAATCATCTTGGCATTTGACAGAAAAGAGAGCAAGAATCTTTACCAAGGATAAAAATAGTTTGTAGTGGAACACACAATTATGAATATACTAGTATGAGAATCTCAGCAATCACATGTATATCTAACATGTACAGAATGAAAATTGAGCATTAAATATGGTGCATTTTATCTTGATAAAGCTAAATCTGGCACCCTCTCATTTGATACTTCTTTTCTGCTAAAGCAGCTGCATGGCATGTCACAAGAATGTCCACACTATAAATATGAAATGAGCATGAGAAAATATTGGCACAGCTTTGTTTGACTAATGGCCAGATCTCTCCCTATCAGTAACAAGAACACAAAACTAACCCAAGTATTGGCACTTTAATTGCCATAGAGGATTCTATTTCCACTTTCCACTGCATGAGCGATCATGAAAAAAATGAAGGGAAAGTAAACTAACATCTAGAGATGTAAACATGACTCACTGGGAAATCAGACATGGTTAAGTAAATTCCAGGATGTTTGTGGTTATCTAGACCTAAACACTGCTGATAGTTCTGACTATTCTTGGTTTTAACTATTTTTCTTCTTGTATTTTTTCCATTCCAAGTGAATACTTATAGTGACTTTCAAACTTTTGATTATAAACAGACTGTTGTGTAGAAATAAAGAGATATCAAATAGCATTAATGAAATTACCTATTAGAGTGTAAAGCACTCTCACTGAAAAACATTATCTGGTGAAGAAATACAATTCCTAACAAGTTTGAGAACATATGGACATTGAAATATATTTTTCCAAACCTTTTCTTTATAATACAGTAGGATCATTCTGTTATACTTCCATTATAATAAATGATGAACCTCCTAATAAAGAGATCAAGTCAGAGAAATATTGGAAAGGGTCAAAAATATAGATAAAATATGTCAAAAGAAAAAAATGTTTTTTTTTAAGTGGGGGTTTGGTCACAGCTGGTGGCACTCAGGGGTTACTCATGGCTCTGCACTTGAAGTTTCCCCTGGCAGGCTTGGTGACAACCATATGAAATGCTGGAATTCGAACCTGGTCTGTCCTGTGTTGGTTGTGTGCAAGGCAAACGCCTCACTGCTGTGCTACCTCACTGCTGTGCTATTGCTCTGGCCCTCAAAAGAAAAAATTTTAATGAAAAAACTCCATGAATGCCAAAAAGTACTTAGGAACTTATGAAGCATTTGGCACACTCTTGTGGATAACCTAAGAGATTCTAAAACAATGGTTGTGATTAGGTACCAGTAACTACTATGCCACTTAAGAATATATGTGAAATATGGAGGACCAAATGCAAAACTACAGAGTCAGCATCATGTTAAGTTTTAGCAGATTCTCTTACACGTCAGAGTTTGAGAAGCACTGTTCTAAAAGTTCACTTGGAATGTAAAACAATTTTACAGAAATATAATAAACCATTCCAGAAAAACAGCTTTCTACCTTTATTTCAAGATCATTTCATTTCAAATTCTAATACTTTTTTTCTGTATTCTAGACACAAAAATAATGCTATCCCAGACATAGATAAAAAAAAAACATATCTTCCAAACACTTTTATTTCATATCAACAGTAGGAAAGGAAACTTAAAAGTCAAGAAAATATAAAAAGATACTCACATCTCTGATCATGCTATTATAGTTTTTAGTTTATATTCCATTGGACTTTCTGTTTTGAAGAAGCCTTTTGTACATAGAATGATAGATTTGACAAGCATGTCTTTTGAACTATAATCTTCTAGATAACAGGCACAGCTCCAAGTACTCCCAAACTGATGGATCAAAATCTTTTTTTTTTACTTTTATTTTTAATTTCCTGAATTATGATAAAGGCATTTGGATTAAAAAATGATTTTTAGTCACTGAAAATAATTCAAACATTGCGTAACTAATCAGAAAGAGACAGAGTTAAACTCCACTAATTAGTCAGTATGAACTACTGGTTTGTTTAAAAATAAAAGTTGTGTTTCTAGTATAATCTATGAAGGAGTTATGTCCAGGATAAAATTATCATACAAGAAAACAAATCTTTATTGAAACACATGTTACCAAATTAAGCAATTGTTGGGATATTATGATATTTGTTATTACTTTTCTCTGTTAATCATAAACATTTAAAATAGCATTCATGATATTGTGTTAAAAGCAGCATTGAGCTGATCCTCACTGTATTTTGACAGCAAACTGAATTCTTGTTCACAAGTATAGGGCTTGTTTAGCTTCAGGCATCTGTGTTTGGATTACAAGAATGCTGATTGGTTCCCTTCCGGGGGCACCCAAAGGTCAAGCTGTCCTTTTAAAAGTCTCTCCGTCTCTTTCCATCTCTTTCTCTCCATCTCTTCCTCTCTTTCTCTCTCTCTCTCTCTCTCTCTCTCTCTCGCCTCATTATTCAGAATTAAAAGAGTAAAAGGTAATAACTTTAAATCAGTTCATTCTGTTTCAAGGATCTTTTTAAAAGCAGCACTCAATATTGGTGTGAGGTCAAGTTGAGGTGAGTACAGATCACACTCTCACTCTTCTGACAGGTGACCTGAAACCTTTCAAACTGACATCTGTCACTGGGACAGACACAACTTTTTTAGCCTAAGAGCTTGTTTTCCTGACATTTCATTTTTCATCAGATTCTCAGAGAAGGGAAAAAAGATGAACTTGAAAAAGTCTTGCCCAGGGCAGAAAATAAGATCAGGTTTTCTGCAGCTGCCCAACTCACCTTTAAAGGTTAGAGGTCTAGCAAAAGGGAACAAAAAAAATCTCAGTTTGATGTTATTGGATAAAAGAACATGTTATTACTTTAAATACATTTTTGCGACTTGCATAACCATTAGGCAGAATAACCAGAGTAATGGAATCACAGTGAGATTACATATCCATTTTAAATCCCAATTTTTGAGTTTAGTCATGAGGTAAATCAAATCCAACTTCACCTATTCATTTGGTACAAAGATGAAATCCACAGGTGCATAAATTTTCTCATGAATTAAATAATTTCCTCATCCTATTGTATTTAAATGGCCAGCAAAATTTAGGCAAGCTTTTGGAATTCTTGTGTTTTATATATATATATATATATATAATATATATAATATATATGAATATATATAAATCATGTAACTATTTTATTGAAGAAATAACACAAGAATATATATATATTCTTGTGTTATTTCTTCAATAAAATAGTTACATGATTTATACCTATCAAAAACATTAGGAAAATATATATACTATTGAATAATAGAGAAAATAATATGGGAGTCCCAAAATACCAGACTTATATTCTTGACTCTATCAATATGTGATAGTGGATAAGAAACATCCCTGTTTTGGAGCCAACACAGTAGCAAGAGCAAGTTAGTTATGTGTCTTGCATGTGACTGACCTAGGTCCAATCACCACACCTCATATGGTACCCTGAATCTGACCAAGAGCGATACTTGAGCTTAGTCAGGTTACTAATAAGCTCTAAGGACAACTCTATGGGATTCAAAAAATAATAGTAGAAGAAAGTAGAAGAGAGAAAGGGAAAAGGAGAAGGAGGAGGAGGAAGGAAGGAAGTAATATCACTGTTTCAACTTTTTTAATCTATAAAATGGGGAGAAGATACCTAACCAACCCTTGGTAATCTAATAACAATAAATATAGGATACCAAATGTAAAATAGTTTATGAATTTGTGGGAAGCATAATATGCATGATTATTTTCAATTAAAGTGCCTTATATAATATTTAAAACAAATTTAAACAAAAATTAAAGAAATAACTTTTGAGGATAGAGTAAGAGTATAGTGGGTAGAGTTCTTGCCTTGCATGCAATTGACTGAGTTGCATCTCTAGCATCCCATATATCTTCCTAAACACTGTCAGGAGGAATTTCTGAGTACAAATCCAGAAGTCAACTCTGAACATTGCATGTTGTGCTAAAAACAAAGCATAGTTACTTTTAATTTAAAATAGATTGATGGTCCTTTCCTTAACTGATAACCATATTTCAAACTTAAGTCCAAGAAACTTCAACAGCTTAAATAAAGATGGAATTTTTTTTCTTCAGATGTCTTCAGATACCTTCAAATATGAATATAGAAATAACTGCAAAGTACTGTATTTTCCAGCATATAAGACAAATTTTAAATGAAAAAAGTCAATTGAAAATCGGGGATCGTCTTATATGCCGAGTATATCCCAAAAAATGCTTCAATATGCCGCTAAATAAAAATAGTCTGGATATCACCATGAAACAAATTTTCCAACTCGATTCTGGACCAATCACTGCAAAGCTGCTCAGACTGCCGCTATAACTCATCCAATCCAAGCAGGTTTTTTTTTTTTTTGGTTTTTGGGCCACACCCAGTTTCGCTCAGAGGTTACTCCTGGCTATGCGCTCAGAAGTCGCCCCTGGCCTGGGGGACCATATGGGGCACGGGGGATCGAACCACAGTCTGTCCAAGGCTAGCGCCACCGCCCGGCCCCCCAAGCAGGTTTTTTATGCATGCAAATTATACAATGTTTTTTACCCAAATCTACACTGTAAAAAGCCTTCTCAGATTGGCTAGAGTCAGAGAGGAAGTCTATTACAGTATAACCTTTGAAGCTTTGCTTGTTGTGATTGGCTCACTGTGGTACATACAGTTGCAGCACAGAAACGTTCTGTCTTATACAGTGAATATAGGCCTAAACCTATGTTTTAACTGTAAAATCAGGGATTCGTCTTATACACCCGGTCGTCTTACAAGTCTGAAAATACAATAGAAATAAGTAAAAAATTTAATTCAGATAAGATATATATTAAACTAAATAATTTTAACATCTACAAAAATGGGCAAATCAAACCAATTAGACCAGAACTGTCCATATGCCTAAAATAATAGTTTAAGCATTGATAATTAGCAAGCAAATAATTTCTTTGAGTATGAAATAAAGTGTTTTCAACTCTAAAACTCATCTAGTATAAAATACAAATAAATAAAATAATTATTAGGAACAATATAGCCTAGATTTAGTAAAAGATTTGGTCAAATTGGACAACATAATAATTTCAAATTCTTAATTATTTCCTTCTTTAGGAAGGCACAATACCACAAAATTTGTCTAAGCAGTTATGGTTTTTCTTATTGGTAGTTATTAAACTATTGAAGTTAACTATAAAGTGCATAACAAATTCAAGACATTTCGTTATGACATCAATTATTATATGTAAATTGGAGTCTTAAATTTAATGCAATTATACTTTTCAGGACACTTCAACTGAATACATGTAGCAAATGAAGTTAATGCATAACCGTTTCCCAGAAAAATATAGTATATATTTTAGAATATGAAGTAAAGAAATGTCATATTTGATATTCATCCCAGGTCAGTGCACCTGAGAAGAGTGCGGCTGTGAAGGTGACAGAAAGACCAGCTTGCAGTAGGCTCTTCTTTAATCAGAATTCCACTTTTATCCCAGGTCAATAAGCCCAGAATAGAAGGTGTCCTCACTTCGCTTAAAGCTCCATATTTATTCTAGTCAATGATCCCCACCACAACACATAAAAATTACCACCACACTTCTTTTTTATTCAGACATATTTTTTTATTTAAACATTTTGACTACATATATGATTGTGATTAGGTTTCGGTCATGTATAGAACACCCCCTTCACCAGTGCAACATTCCCAAACCAATGTCCCGATTCTCCCTCCCTCCCACCCCACCCCCACCTGTACACTAGACAGGCTTTCCAGTTCCCTCAGTCATTCACATGCTTATGGTAGTTCTCTGTGTAGTTATTTTTATAACTGCATTCACCACTCTTTGTGGCGAGCTTCATGAAGTGAGCTGGAAGTTCCAGCCCCCTCTCATTGTCTCTGTTGATTGTTGCTAAAATGACTTTTATTTTCTTTAAAATCCAAATATAAGTGAGACTATTCTATATCTCTCTCTCTCTCTCCCTCTGACTTATTTCACTCAGCATGGTAGATTCCATGTACA
>PVKC010005713.1:0-32592 GCA_004027635.1 Crocidura indochinensis | reverse complement strand
AAGGAAGGAAGGGAGGGAGGGAGGGAGGGAGGGAGGGAGGAAGGAAGGAAGGAAGGAAGGAAGGAAAGGAGGAAGGAAGGGAGGAAGGAAGGGAGGAAGGAAAGGAGGAAGGAAGGGAGGAAGGAAGGAAGGAAAGGAGGAAGGAAGGGAGGAAGGAAAGAAGGGAGGAAGGAAGGAAGGGAGGAAGGAAAGAAGGAGGGAAGGAAGGAGGAAGGAAGAAGGGAGAGAAGGAGTGGAGGGAGGGAAGGAGGAGATTTTTCTAGATCTTTCTTTCTGCCTCGGGGGCTTAGAGGATGGATTTTGACTACATGAAGGAACAGTGGAGAATGGATGGAAAAGGTAGAATTCAAGACCCTCTCAGCAGAGGAATTCCTCCTAGTGTCCTTAGTGTGTGTTTGGTATGATTTTGTAGAAACCAGAATCCTAATTTTTGTACCCTAGCGCAGGTGACATATGGCTATGGGCCTGTTTTTGTAAATATAATTTTATCAGAACACAGCCACATTCCTCCATTCCCCATTTTGTCTAAGCAACTAAGTTGCCACAACAGCGGAAAAAGTTGTTTTCCACAGAGACTATGGCCTGAAGAACCTAAAATAGTTACTATTTCTTTCTGGAAAATGTTATCTCTCTTTGATCTGTGATGTTATTATTGCTTGACACTTTTTATGAAGAGACCCTACGTGTCAGTAATCAGGCTTTGCTCACAGGTCCATGTAGACTTTCTAGCTTATTGATTGAACTAAACTTGTGTCTAGTTTTTGAACAAGTGGGAGTATTCTTAAATATTCTTTAAATTCCTGATCAGCTTCATTTCAGATCCTCTGCCGCTTATTTATTAAGTAAATGACAAACAAAACAAGAATTTGAAGTCTATTGGAGTACCATCCTTGAAAAGCACTTGCTGTTCTTTGGGGAGATAACATATTTGTGGCTTCTGTGGCCAAATCCCCCCCATGTGTAGGATAGAATGGCCACTGTCAGGAGACCTACCACTCTAGTCTGAGTTTATTTCAAAAACACAAAGAATGCATTTCCAGAAGCAGCTGTGCATTTGAAATATTGCTTTCCTGGATATTTCAAAAATTGTGTGTAATTACTTAGCAAATGCCAACTTTTAAGCACCTGCTGTGGTCTGTAGTATCAGCTGTTGGGAGTATCAGACCAGACTCTTTACTAATGTTACCTTATTTAATAAGAGCTGGATAAAAGAGAAGTGCAGTGATTCTGATATTTTCAGATGGGGAAACTGGCATTCGTAACACTAAGGATACTGTTCTCCAATCTAAGAGGTGAAGGATACTGATTGCATGCCCTTGAAAATCTAAGCAAATTGAGAACACTAACAAAAAACCTTGAGAATTTATTATCAAAGGAACACGTTTAACTCAGCCCCTTTTCATCTTAACTTCTCTTTTAATCCAAGCATCCAAGACAACATTTAAATACTTCTGGCACATGAGACTATGTCTTGGACATGATATCTCATCAATGCTTTACATAGAAGCTGACTGCTCTAAGCAGTGCTAGTATTTTCCCCAGAATTTCTGTGAAAAACAGTCGGCCCCTATATAGGCTTAGACTTGTCTTAGCTTTCAGCAAAGGTTCTTCAGGCTTAAGAAACCTAATGATAACCACGATCCCTTTAAAACTTTTAGAGCTGTGCCTTCCACTTAGATAGAGACCAGAATATTTATTATTACCATTTTTAAGACTGAAGTCTTTAACTGGAAAGATAGCACAGGGATTAAGGTGCCTGCCTTGCTCCAGTTTTACTCCCAGCAACACATGATCCCCAAACACTGATGGGACCACCTCTCAAGCATTGTGAGCCAGGTGTATTCCTCGGCACTGACACCAAACCACCATCTACTATCCAATTTTCAACCCACCAAAAAAGTAAACAAATAAGTAAATAACAAAAGATCAGAATCTTTCTTATACTGCAAAGATGTTTGGATGCTGATAAATTCTCCTGACTCATCTTAATTCCAATCACTGTCTCTGCATTTAGAATAGCCTCAGTTCTTTGAACATCATCTCTATCTTGTCCGTCTCCTTGGCTCAATGTATGTTTCTTCTTCACAACTCTACTAAGATTCTATTGTTCCAGGAAACTTCCTTTGACCCTGAGAGTCTGGATGTCATGTCCTTTCTGGCTCTATTAACATCATGTCGGTCATACCTTTGTTCAATTGTGATATAATTTGTGGTCCATCACTGAACACCAAACTTCGTGAAGGTATTCTTTCTGATTTGAGTGTAGTACAAAGATAAATTTCCTCTTAGGCGAGCTAATAGGATGTTATCTTACTGTGAAGCTTTGTGGAAATTTAGGAACTGCCTCCATAAGAAACTATACCTCTTAGGGGTAGTTTTTTGCTCCCTTATTCCTCTGTTTGATTCCTCTTTCTCCCCACTGCTGACTGCCTCATCTGAAGCAGTGTCTTGAAAGAGCTGTAATCTTGGTTTGTCTGCAAGGTTCAGCTTGGCCCCTTCAGCCCCCAATGGACCTTTTAATTTTCAGGGTTTTATTTCCTGTTCTCACTTGTTTGTTTTCTCAGGTTTCCAGTGAGAGCTTTGCAAATGAGCACTCCAGTGAATTCAGCTCACCCTTGTATGACATATTGTCAGTCACTAAAGTTTTGTTGAGTCAGATCTGACTTTCCAAAGAAATCTCTCTTCAGTTTTTCCTTTTCTCCTTCTTCACTGAAAGCTAGGTTTGTGTTTCAGGGAACTCATGGTATTCTTTGTTTTGTTTTGTTTTGTTTGTTCTTGACAGATATCATTAATGGAGCTCAAGAAAAATGTGTATTGCCTCCTATGGATGGCTACCCCCACTGTGAAGGGAAAATCAAGGTAAGGCAGAAGTGATGGGTATTTGTTCCCATCATTCTAAATTTTACTAATAATTCTTTTTTCCCTCTCTTCTTTTATCATCCCCAATAATACAGGTAGGCAAGGGAGTCACTTAAGTGGTAACTTAATCTTGCCAGTTTGGAGTGGTAACTATGTCAATTCTCCACTGCACATGCCAACTCCATAGTGACCAGTGCTCTCATTGGTGGGATGGAAAGTGCCTGGACCATTTAAGCCACTTGCAGTATCTTTGAAGCTGTCTTGACCTGTTTCCTAGCCTCCAGTCAGTCATTCTTGCCTGACCAATGACAAAAGGGCTGCTATTATGTAGTGACAACTTCCTGTCCTGTGAGAAGATCTCCAGATGTTGGTTTAAATATCATATTTACATCATATTTACATTTATTATTGAATATCCAGAGACACTTGGCTACACTTGCACTCTTAACAGCATTGTCAAAAATACCACTTATTTGTACAGCCATTAAGAAAACTTGGCTCTTACTCAGTAAGTTCCTTTTTCTAATTCTAAGTTTGAATTTATTTTGAGGATGCTGAGCTCACCGCATGGGAGCATTTACATGGCTGGAGATTCAAAAAGGAGTGCCCTATTTTTTTTTCATTCTGTCGCAGGAACGTGATGGGGAGAAGAGTTCTAGGCAGAGTTCCTGAAGACATAGTCTGGCTAGAACTCACTAAGAATTGCCTCTCCTGAGAGTTATTGTCTGCTGAGTCTCATGGGTTCAGTCTATTTTTAAATCCTCTGTCAGGCCCAGCTCAGCATCTGCCCTAATTAATCCAGGAGTAAGTTCTGTAGCCCCCATAGCTCTGGGCCTTGTGCCATAAGCATGTGCCCCCCTCCCCAACCCTCTTTACCCTTCCCACTCCCACTTACCACAGCACTTATTTGGCCCTGCTCAAAGGTGTTCTCCTCCATTTCAGTGGATGAAAGACATGTGGCGCTCGGATCCCTGCTACGCAGAATATGGAGTGGATGGATCCACCTGCTCCTTTTTTATTTACCTCAGTGAGGTGAGTGATTTCTTGTGGCTTGGGGAGAATGGGGTGGAGAGAGATACCTTTCCTTTTGTTGATCATTTTCTAGTTTTATTTGCTGCGTCATTAAGTTATTTATGCAGGCCTTTTCTTCCTTTCTGATGTGTGCTTGCAAAGCTATAAATTTTCCTCTTAATACCACTTTTGCTCTGTCCCACAAATTCTGACAATTGTGTATCCATTCCCATTTGTTTTCAGGAATCTTTTGATTTCTTATCTGATTTCCTCTATTGTTCAGTATTGATAGCTGTTTAATTTCCAGGTTTTAAATTTTTTCTTCTGCAACCCTTTGCAGTTTACTTTCAGTGCATTGTGATCTGAGAAGGTAGTACATACAATTTTTATCCTATTTATTTAAGGTATGTTTTATGGGCCAGCATGTGGTCTATCCTAAAGAATTACCCATGTGAATTGGAGAAGAAAGTGTATTCAGTTTTCTGGGGTGGTGGAGTGCCTCTATATATACTCATTTTTTTTTCCAATTCTCTATTTTAGAGTTAGTATATTCTTGTTGGATTTCAGACTGGTTAACCTATCAAGGGGTGACAGGGCAGTGTTGAGGTCTCCACTCTTATTGTGTTGTTATTACTATCTTCTTTTAAATTTGTCAACAATTGTATTAAATATTTTGCTGGTCCCTTATTGGGTACATACATGTTTAGGGATGTGCTTTCTTTCTGTTGTACATAGCCCTTGATTATTATGAAATGGCCATCTTTGACCCTTATAATTTTTCAAGTCTAAAGTTTGTGTCATCTGATATAAATATGGCCTCTCCAGCTTTTCTAAGGGAGTTCTTGGCTTGAATGATTGTCCTCTAAACTTTAATTTTAAGTCTACATTTGTTCTGACTTTTCAGACGTGTTTCTTGTAGACAGCAGAGTGTTAGATTCAGTTTCTTGATCCATTTTGCCACTCTGTTCCTTAATTGGTGCATTTAGTTCATTGACGAGAGAGATTATTATCCTGGCATTTATTGTCATCTTTTTAGGATTTTTGTTTGTCTGTTAGTCTATCTTGTCTATCTTAAAAAAAAACTCTCAGTTTTTCTTTTAAGGCTGGTTTTGAGTCTGTAATATTTCTGAGTAGTTGTGAAGCTATGCATTCATGAATGTGAGTCTGACTGGGTGCATTATTCTAGGCAAAACATTAATTTTATTGAGTTTTGTCACTATATCCCATCACTGCCTACTGGCCTTGAGGGTTTCTTGTGACAGGTCTGCTGTAAATATTAAGGATACTCCTTTGAATGTAATTTCCCTTTTTGATCATGCTGCTTTCAGCATTCTATCCTTATCTATAGGATTAGTAATTGTGACTAGGATGCATCTTGGGGTGCTTTTCTTCTGGTCACTTTTAGCTTGTATTCTTCAGGTATGTCGGATTTGGTTGCATACAGTCTTTAGTTCTGGGAGTGTCTCTGCAATGATGTCCTTGACTCTTTATTCTTCCTGGGGATCTTTTTCCCCTGGGTCTCTTTAGTTACCTCAATGGCTTTAGAAATGGGTACTCGTGGCTGATTTAAGAGCTTTTGTGTGCACCTTGCTATTTTGTTTTTGTTCTGTTTTGCTTTTAACTCCCCTGGTTTTGAATGCTCTTATTTTTTGTTCAATAGCTAATAGTACTTCCTTGTGGTGTGAGGTTAGCCTCTAATTCTGAAGGTGAATTTACTTTTTTCCCATAGTTGTCCTTGGAAGGTTCAGGATCCTCCCTTCACTGGACTTTAACTAATAGGATCAGCTTCTTTTGAGGTTTCAAAACAAATGAATGTTGTTTCAAGCCAGGGAGCTCACCATTCTTTGCAGCTCTCTTTTCTGTCTGTCCCATATTCATATGCTTCTCTCTCTCTCTCTCTCTCTCTCTCTCTCTCTCTCTCTCTCTCTCTTTCTCTCTGTCCCTTTTGAGGTCCAATCATATATTTTTTGACAAGATTATATCAAAATTATCACAAAACCATCATGAACCCTTATTGGATGATATTTAAAATACCTCGTGGACACAGAAGAGTCTCACTTATCTATGAATTTTAAGAAAAATAAAAGACATTATTGTAATAATGCCCAGACATAAGGGCCAAAAGGACCGTTTCCTGATAGTATGAAGCTCACCACAAAGAGTGTTGAGTGCAATTAGAGAAATAACTACACTAACAACTACCATGACAATATTAATGAGTGAGAGAAGCATGCCTGTTTTGAATATAGGCAGAGGATGGGGGAGGAAGGAGTTGGAGGAATTAGTGGTGGGAATGTGGCACTTGTAAAGGGGGGTGTTCTTTTTATGACTGAAAGCCAACTACAATCATGTTTGTAATCATGGTGTTTTAATAAGAATATTATTTCAAAAATAAAAAATAATAAAATTTAAAATAGTTAAAAAAATAACTCTTGGTAATTAAAAACACTGAGAATTGGGTGCTGGTGATTTTCATTAGCAGCCTGCTGGCAAGCTGATTTTGTAGCATTTATGTGTGAATGTGGGTGCCCTCTCATTTCCTTCTGTGAAAGGAAGGTCTTGAGCTATGCGTATACCTTCAATCCTGTGAGAGGGCAGTGAGATGTATTTTTCCTATGAGGAAAAGGTACTTCAGTCAGTTTAATTTTAAAAGCCTTCTTTCCTTTTCCATTTGATAGAATTTTGCCAGAGTCCAACAGTGCTCACTGATTGACAAGCTGAGCTAATTTCACGGGTTCCTAAGAGTTTGCATGTCAGGGTATACTGCTGTATACTGCTGAAAGAATGGTTTTATATTCTCACCAGGGCAGATCTCAGGAGATGTGGGAAAAGGGTACTTTGAAAATGGACTGCTGCTGTCTGGGTTCCAGTTGCCTTAATTTGAAGTGATCACCTGACCTTCACTCCCCAAAAAGAACAAATATGGTTAAGATTTTTATAAAATGTTGGGGAGAAGGAATTGGTAAAATAAATAAAGAAAATTGTGGGTGGAAAGGGCTGTGTGAAGAAGGGATTGATCAGGGATTCATCATGATAGACCTGATGAAGTTTGGGTGTTTCACTTCTCAACTTGAAGCTTTTTTTTTTCTTTTTTCCAGGTAGGAAAGGGTTAGCCTATTCCACTCACTTCTTATTATAGATGATCAGGTTTTTCAGTTCATTGACTGCTTATTGAATGGTTATTTTACTCATAAATTGTTAACAATTACCAAGGACAAATTTTCCTGGCATCCTATGGGGTATTCATTATTTTGAGTGTCAAATGAAATACGAAAAATGGTTGCAGGTAATTGATTCAGTAAAAGGTGGAGATAATTCCCCTTGGGATTGAACCAAGAACTTCTTTTTTCTCAGTTGTAATCTGAAAATAACCTTGAAACTCTGAAACCTTTTTTTCTATAACCTTAAGATTCTGAGATCATTTTTACCTGTTATCATGATATCATAACAGTACATATATATCTTAGCATGGAATCTCACCAAAATGGCCACTATAGAAGGAGATGCCATTTTGTATTTTGATAAGCTGACCGTGCTTCTGTAACTTATGCTTTCTAAGGTCTGTGCTGTTGGAAAAGTTACCTGACCTTAGGATGCTCCCACTTGCCTGTCATATATAGGGTAAGAAGACAAGGGTATAGTGATATTGATAGTGAAATCTGGATGCTGGAGTATAAACTGAGACCATCAGATGATGAGGGAAGTGGCTAGACTAGTAGTGACACAGGGTCAAGGGAGCAGTCTTAGGCACACTAGTTGTGGTGAGGTGAGGTCACTACGTACACCGAGATCATAAATGTCCACACAATATGAAGCACATTACCTTAACTATAACAAATTAAAAAGCAAAATGTTGCTTCTCCTTTTGTGGCATTAGACACTTTATAGATAGCCATATAAATTTTGATATTTTTGTAAAGTATCCTACCAGATTTATTCTTGAATAGGGGATATTATTAAAGTAGAACCTAGCAGATTGACGGTAGACACTAAACAACAGATTTTTTTTTATGGATTTTACTGTCATGATTTGAGGATAGTTGTAGCACATCACTTAATATGAAGCATTTTATTTGGGGGTTGGGTTCTACTTTAGAAATTCAGGGTCCATATTTCATTCCTATTCTGAAATCTAATTTCAGATCCTATATTTTTAGTAATGTTGAAATAAGCTGTTTCCCTTGACTTCTCTGGTTCTGAATTTCTGTTTGTATGAAAATGGTGAACTGGATGAGTAAGCAGCAGGCCACCTTCTGTTGTTAATGTAAAATGATTAGAGATATTTGCTAAGGCCAGTTCATTCTTACCTATTTTTTTGAAAATCCAAGACATCGATGACTTTATAGTGCTGTTTGTTCAGTTAGCTTTCCTTTTTCTTACTTTTTTGAAATGCTCTTTCTTTGGTCACTTCATTTTATCCAAAACCTCTTTATATTCTGTAGCCTGTGCCAGGTTTCTCTTGCAATTGGGAAAAAGATCCAGAGGGCAGTCTTAATGTGATTTCCTTACTTGATCAGCAGATGTATCAGTAGCTCTTCTTAGTTCTTATTGAAAAGACAATTCTTGTTGCCATGTACATTAAAGTTCAGAATTTTGCCAGGTATGAAAAATGACATGAAGTGAAACGTGTCCTATCTAGTCACTCTCTAGCTGACCAGTTCTAGTAGATAGCATACTTTCTCCATTTTTCTTCCCTTGACTGTCTCAGTGTGCAGACTTATACTGAATCATTGAATTATAAATGTCTATTTCTGCTCTTACCAACTTGTACTCTACAAATTTTTTTTTTTGTTAAACCTCAGCAAGTAAAACCATCAATTTCTTTCCTTATGTTAACCCCAGGGAAGCTTTCTATGGTTAAAATACCATACTAGTGACTGGATGGGCTAATAAAAATTGAGTTTCTGCCTTGGTTTGGTGGTAGACCACTAAGAGAAGAATGAGATGCTATTAAATCCTGCTGTATGCCACACACCTGAAATAAGCAATTTTCCTTACAAGTCTCTTCAGCTCTGATATGCAAGTCACAGAGACTTGTGCTTTGTACCAGTAATCCATGCCATTAGTATTGCCCTTTTAGGCCAAAGGAAAACTGAACTCAAAAAATAACAAGGGACTTGTTGCTACTCACTTTCCAGTTACTTCCATGCCCAGTTCCTTTTGAGATTTCACTAGGCCTCTAATTCTGTGGGTTTCCATCAGTTAGTGTTCGTTTCTATTTCCTAATAATCATAGTTTTGGCACTCTACCCCAACAAAGAGAAATAGTAGTGTATTTCTTTAATACTGATGAAAACCAGGGACTCGGTTATTTTACATATTGAGAGTGAATGAATGATGTGTTGGGCAACTTTGCATTTCCAGGTCATTGGGCAGTTCATTTTCTTTACCTGTTTTTGTGAGCCATGTAACTACTTCCATTATAGAGACAAGAATCTACAAAGCAATTACTCTGAATGTCATTGTCTCAGGTATATTAACTTAGCTCTCTGCAGAGCCTTTGACTGCTTTCAGCTTTTATGAGATTAACTATGAGTTTCTTTACCCATATTGATAGATAATTTTTTTGCTTATACAATTATTCTCCCAATGATCATCTACCATACCCTACAGACCTTTTAATTTGTTTGTGCTTCTTTTCTAAGTACATTTTTTAGCCACTGCCAGGTTAGCTGCTGTAAAATAATCAAATTGTTCAGTGATTGATTACTAGATCTGAGGATGTGAACAAGCTGTTACTTCAAATGCCAATTTAGACTGGATGAGTGAGTGAATGTACGTGTCTATGTATATGTACATGTGATTCCCTCATAAAGGAACAAAAGAAGCAATTTTATGCCTTACTCATCAATCTGCTGCTTATATTTCATGAGCAGCAGACATAAAGGTCTTTGCCTCATCCTGTTATCTTTGGCAATACGTAAAACTAATATTGGCTGAGCATGCTATTAACCTTGAGTTTAAATTCAGCGTACTTAATCCCTTGATTAATGCTAAGATTAATGCCCAACAACAAAGGTTGAAAGCTTAAATGTTTGTGAATGCGAGCATGAAATGAAATCCTAATAACCAGAACAATGATTTGGATTTATGGGCTATGTTGGCTGCTAAAGATAACTTAGAAATGGTATTGCACAGACTAATTTGTCAAAATGGGCAACAATAAAGAATTGACTGTTTAGGTTGCAAAGTGAACTACAAGGGAGAAAGATAACGAACATTTGAAGACAGGTTAGTGAATTCTTTAAAAATATCATAAAACTGGGGCCGGGCGGTGGCGCTGGAGGTAAGGTGCCTGTGCTAACCTAGGACGGACCGTGGTTCAATCCCCCGGTTCCCCATATGGTCCCCCATGCCCGCCAGGAGTGATTTCTGAGCGAATAGCCAGGAGTAACCCCTGAGCATCACCAGGTGTGGCCCAAAAACCAAATATATATATAAAACTATGCCTTCAGATCACCTTTTAAATAAATCCCTTTCTGTGAGACATTTCTTGGCTGGAGAGGAAATATCATTTATGATCATATTCTTCTCTACATTTCCATTGCTTATATACTTAAATTCCAGGGCATCCTTTTGAAAAAAATTTTTACACCCTTTATAATGTACAGTATTAGTCAGCCCAACTTATCTCTCAGCTTTTTCCATCACCCTCATCATTTATCTCTCGCAAATTCCTTTTCTTAGTGAAGCAGAATGCTTATAAAACTCCAACTACAGTTATTTCTAGGTGTCTAACTCTGGTTTCTACTTCTCAGAAGTAGAAGGGTAAAGAACAAGATTTGTCAAAATTTAAACCAGTATCACTGGTACAGAGAGATGGTACAGCAGATAGGGTCTTACACAACCAACCCAAATTCAAGCCTCAACACGCCACATTGTAACTCAATCCCCACCAGGAGTGATCCCTGTTTCCAGAGCTAGAAGTGAGCCCAGAATGCCACTGAATGTAGCCCAGAAATCAAAAAGAAAACCAATATTAGTTTGTTCCTTGGAAAACATAACAGATGGGAGTTCTCTTGCAGTCCTTTAACTCTTAACTCCATTCTATTACACATTAATTAAATAACTATGAAACTTTAGGTCAAACATCTTTAAAAATGAAAAAATTTAGACATCTATTAAAAAAGAAAATAGAAAAATCCTTATGCCCCCATGTTTTAGTTATCAAGATGTTATAGTTATCAATATATCTTACCCTCTCCATTATTTAGAAGCAAATTATAAGATTTTTTAATCTGAAATATATCAATATGTTTCTTAAAAATAACTACTAGTTATCATAACCACTAGTAAATTGTAACTTTCAATATCTAAAATTAAATATTTGTATAATTGGTTAATATGTACATTTTAAATGTAATCTTACTCATTTGAACTGGAGTTTTAAATAAGGGCCATGTGTTATCATAGTTGGTATCTCTTGTCTTTAATTTTTGCTTGAATTTTATGACTATTTTGCTTGTAATTTATTGCTGAAGTACCTTCTTCATAGTAAGTACCTTAAATATTTTAATACCTTAAATAATCTTACTGTATTGATTTCCTTCCTACATTGAACAAACTGGTTCTCTTTTCACTGAATTTTCCATAATTTGATAGAGAATAAGGACTGATCAGAATCATACATGAAATATTTCTGCAGAATTGCTTCATGGATGTTATTGTGTATTCCTCTCTGGAGTCATGCATTGCTTGGTATTTTTTCATTTGTCTTGTTAGCCCTTGGCAATCATTGCCTCAGTTTTTTAATTCATTAGATTTTCTTATTTATAGAAACCTTTCTTTTTCACTCTGGTAACTTCCTAAAATCATTTTTATAACTGATACTTTATCTGTATTCCTATTGATTTTATCATTTATGAAGTAATTGAGAAATTGATATAGTCTGTCTTTTCAGATTTTCCCTTACTAAAAAATATTCCGTTATTTGGCCAGTAGAAATCTGTTCATGTTGTCTTCTGTTGTCTTTTGAGCAGAGAGTGTTGTTTTTCTCTTTTTTTTTGTTTTAATTTCTTGATGTTGTGATGATACCTGGGGAGGTGGAGGCTGTGGATATACACCTACTTGTTTGTGGTCTTTGCTGAGGGTTGCACACTCTTAGTTGCAGTACTTGCATATTTGTCAGGGGCCAGGCTCCTTTGTGGTGCTCACACATATTCTGGTTGCAATGCTGTCTAGGAATTGCACTCCCAGCAACCGTGCTTGCACATGTCTTTCACCTGCAATGTTGGTTTTGGTGGGAAAGAGATTAGTTACTTTCTTGCAGCACTGGAAATCCCACGTAGCAGGGCTCTGGGACCTCACCTGTGTGCATCAATATTGGGTACTAACCACTAGCCTCAAGCTTTTATGGCAGGTGCTTTTTACCACTGAATCACATCTCTTCAGACCTAATCACTGATATTTTAATAGTTTTGTATTGGATATTATTAAAAAAAAATTCTGCATGCATTTTTGATAAGTCCCAGAGACCTGGAATCTCACTTTTTTGGTATTGTCAGTAAGAACAATACCTAGACACTGCAATGTGGATGCTACTGGGCCCATCTTGGTGCAAAGGATGCCACAGTGATCAAAAAGGCAAATATTTCTCATTTTTTGGTGTGCAGAGAGGAAAAGATCTTTTCTCCTCCCCCAAAGTAAAATATCTCTTATAGAAATTTCCATAGAAGAAAAGAAAATGAGAGAGGGCTTCAGAAATTCTCATAATGGTGTTTGTCTTAGGTAGTGTGGTCAGGAAATGCCCTACTGAGAAGTTGAAGGTGGATATTTGCTTCTGAATTTGAAGGAGGTGAGAGAGTAATGAGATGGATGTATGATGGAACTTTTTAGCAGGCAATGAAGATAGTAAGAATAAAGATTCTGAAGTGGCTATCAACATCCAACACTAAGAGCAAGTGCATGGAAAGTCATCTCCAGAGAGGAATTTTGTCTTCAGCTCTAATGATGACTCTGTATTTATTAGATAAATTGTTTTATTTTTAAGCATTTTCCTAAAAAAAAATAGGTGATTGTTTTTTGCTGGGGGTCTCTTTGTCCTAAGGGTATAACTTCTCTCACGTAGTACCTTTGTAATCGTGGAGAGAAAATAATTGGAAAGTGGAGATAAATTTTTAATGTTAAACTCTGCTAGTCATTAAATTTGAGCTATGTAACCAGTAGCATTTTGAGCCTTTATTAACAGTTATAAAATAATGCTTCTTAATAATCTACTTAACAGATCATTTTAGATTATTAGGATGGAGAGAACCAAGTATATTAAAAGGTACATGCCTTTCTTGCTGAGGCTTCCATTCTCATCAATTAGCATTCCTGGCCTTGAATTACACTTTAGATAAAAATGCATATTAACAGGAAATGGAGTCATATCTGTGGTCTCTAGACTGTAATTGCCTCTGTACATGGAGTGATTGTGGCTATTGAAGTGCTGTCCATGTGAGGATGGATGAAATGAGACCCAGTTGACCACAGTGTAGCATGTCTGTGGGTGGTGGAAGAAACATTTCGATGCAGTGGTTGGCTACAGAGGAATTCATTTGCTGCCTGCATTTCCTGTGTAAAGGAAAATTGACATCTCTCCTCCTACTGCAATATGCGATGGATTTTTAAAACTCTCAGACCTCATGTCATTAGAATCCCGCTGACTTTGTGGCACACTGAAAATTTACTGCAGTTTCTCTTTGAGTTCTGTTTCTTTTCTAATCTCTTCCATGGAATCACCATGAAGTACCACTCTAGGGATCACTGGCTCTCTGTTGCTCACAGCTGCTTCTGTACTTTCTGTTCCTAATATTTCTGTCTCCAGGGAAGGGGGCGGAAATAAGTATTTAGAAAATGCACAAGGTCTCATTACCTCTCTGCATCCCTATCTCCTTTCTACCTGTGTGGTCTAAGAGCTTTTCCATAAGTCTTCATTCTGTTTTTCCTTACTAAATAAAATGGATCTCACTGTGTTTAAGTCTTTCCAATAAAATGACAGAAGTAACATGATGATACATTCATGGAAAAGAATGTCATTATCATAACTCTCGGTGCTGGAGAGATAGTACAGTTTGTAAGATATTTGTCTTGCTTATGAATCTCTGCCACCACCACATGTCATTCCACCCATTAAGTGTGATTACTGATTGCAGAACCAAGACTAAGCCTTTAGTACCACCACCGAATGTGGCCCCAAATCCAAATATAAATAAATAGAATGACAGATAAGAGGAAAGAGAAGAGAGAGAGAGAGAGAGAGAGAGAGACAGACAGAGAGAGAGACAGAGAGACAGAGAGACAGAGAGAGAGAGTCTGTAAAGGCAAAACAGATGGCAGCACTCACTCAGGGGTTACTACTGGCCTGTTCAGGAATCACTCCTGGCAGTCTCTGGAAATCAAATGTGGTTCCAGGAATCATACCCGAGTCGGCAATTCAAGATGATTGCCTTATCCTCTGTACTATTGCTCCTGATCCAGATTTATTTATTTCTTAATCAAAGCATGACTTTTATGTATTTATTCACTCCCCTACAGAGAATTATTGAATACCAATTATATGGTAGGACTTATCTTAGGCTGGGACTACAGCATCAAGTGGGAAGACTGAATTCTTTTGTCAAGGAACCTGCACTGGATTTGGGGCTCAAACAGTAAACAATCAACTCATAGGTAAATAACAGTAACTTCCACAGGTAATAATTTCCCCAAAATGTGAAAAACAATGTTGGGTAAGAATGTAGAGATCAGTTAGGAAGATTGATTTAGAGATTAGTTAGGAAGAAATCTAGGTAAAGCATCTCTGAGGAAAAGCAGAGACAGGGCAGAGAAAAGGGAGTCATTGGACTCTCTGGAGAGCAGTATTTAGCTTGCAAAAATAGGAAATTGTGGACATAGAGTTATTGGGGGAAATGCAAGCTCTTTAGAACTTTTCCTTGGACCATAAGGAAAGACTCTATCTTAGGCTTTGTGCTAGGATCTATGCAAAAACCAAGATCTCTAATTATAGAAGAATGACTGCAACAACTGCGATTGAGCAGAAGTTTTCATGGGACCAGAAAGAAAGACCTTGGGATTGGACAAGTAGCATGCTTGGAACCTGTTGTTGATCTTATGACAGTATGCTTTATAGGTAGAGACACCCTATATCTTTTAGGTCAAAGAAATTTCCTTTCTAATTTCCCCAACATTTACTGTGCCTATGAAAACAAAACAAAACAAAACAAAATCTTGCCACGTCTGCTCCCTTTTTCCTTTTTTTCTTCTTTTAATTTTATTTATATCGTCTAGATAGGAGCTCCCATCTTTTTCATAGAACCTCAGGACATGAATCATTTTGTTTTGCCTCATATTTCTGTCTTTGAGAAAGGAAAGAAATGTGATTGGGGCCTGGGCACCAAGTGGTCTTACGAGCATTGAGTGGTGAAATTGAAAAATGGTCAGATCTAAATACCTAAACCAAAGTTAACAACAATAGAATCAAGAGACCCAAACTATAGCAAGCTAAACACAAAATGGACCTGTTACACTAGTAGTCCAGGGGCCTAAGAGTGAAGATAGGGATATATACTGGGAACTATGGTGGAAAGAGGTCAACACTGGTAGAATTAGGGATTGGCCCTAATTCACTGTCACTATATGCCTGCAATACAACTGTGAAAGACTTTTAATTCACCCTGGTCTCAATTAAAAAAACAAATCAGATACTTAATAATAATTAAATTTGCGGTAAAGAATGTTTTTTAAAACAGGAAAAAGCTATAGTTAAAGCAAAAGAGATAGCATAGTGGTTAAGGCACTTGATTTGCATGTGGTTGACACTGATTTGATCCCTGCTAACAGATATGGTCTCCCACATATCTCCAGAAGTAACCCCTCCCCTGAGTACAGAGACAGAAGTAGCCACTGATCACTACCAGATGCAGCCCAAAATCAAAATCAAGATATCTATAGGAATGTGCAAAATGTGTATGGGACAAACTTAAAAATAACTAAAAGATCATTATCTGAATTTAATGATTATCCCTCTATTGTAAACCTGCTATCCCTTTTAGGAAGAATAAAAATTTTAGGTTAGAGTGATAACACTGTGGAATGAACACATTTTACATGCAGGAGACCTAGATTTGATGCCACATCATGCCATATACACTGTCTGGAGTCATCTCCAAACACTGAGCTAAGTATAACTACTAAATACCACCAGATGTAGCCTGAAAGCCAGAAAAAGAAGAATGACTTGGCATGAGTTTGTACTTGCATTTAGGTCCTGTGGAGGCAGGGTGAGTGAGAGTGCAAGTTTAACAGTTGAGATCAGATTCTATAGGATCATGGTACCAATTCTGGGTTTTATTTATTTTATCATCAGAGAAATCACTGAAGGTCTTAGAGTAGAATGTGATCCATATGAGGCTTAAAAATGATTATTCTTGTACATCTTACAAGGGAAAAGAATTGCAAGCAAAGATTAACATTGCTTTCACTACCACTTCACCATACTGTCCTACAGAAGAAACAGAGTAAAACCTTTTGAAAGATTTATTGAACATGAATAATAAAAATTGAAGATTATTATTGGATTATTATTAGCCATGCTAATGGGACTGTAGGATCCAAACTTCCAGTAATTATGTGGATTGTATAGCAGTAAGGGCAAAGATTGGATCTTTAGATCCATATCTTCACACCAGAGTGGATTCCTCTTTGCCCTGCTTTATTTTGGCAGTTTAAATGGCTGGAGCAATAGCATATGGTAAAGTGTTTGCCTTGCATGCGACCAACACCAGACTGACTCCGGTTTAATTCCTGTCATCCTATGTCATCCTTTAAGCCTGCCAGGAATGATTTCTGAGTGCAGAGCCAGGAGTATTCCCCAAGCACTGCCGGGTGTGACAAAAAAGGAGAAAAACGTAATAATCATAAAATAAAATAAAAATAAATGGCCTTGCTTGAGGATTATTTGATAAGATAATATAAAGTGCTTCTTTCCTGATACATAGTTTAGCTTTTGTTTAATCATTTGTTTTCCATTCTGCCCTCATGTGTGTGAATCTTAAAGAAATTTAGATAAAACATGAATCATCCCAGGTATTGGATCCCAAGAACCAGGCAAGAAAACTAAATGTAAACATGTACAGACATCTGCTTTATTACATTTCTTTTTTTAAAGTTTTGAAAAAGCTTTCAAATAGAGGGTAAAAATTTTATAAAGCATATCTTCTAATGAGTAACAACTATGATATGCCATTAGTAGAATGTTTGTGTATATAATATATATCTGTATAGTCAGTATCAAATGTGTAGATATGTAGTCAACTTTTTGCTTTTGATAGAAAATCCACTACTCCGACAAGTTTGTTTATTTTTCTTCCAGAGACCTTTATGATTATAAAGTAAATTACTTTATAATATGTAATTAACTTCTTCCAATGTGTGTAATAACTGTTCATCATAAAATATCTTAATATGTAGATTAGCAGTAAAATGCAAAGCACCACAAAATGATCCCACATAGATGCATTTTATATTTTTTAATGTTTGTTTGGATATTTTTGAGGAAGATTAAGGGAATACCCATTTGAGTGCAGGGTTTACTCTATTCAGTTCTTAGAAGGCTTTATTCAGTACCAGAAAATGAACCAGGGTCAACTACATAGAAGGCAAGCACCTTAACCTTGAAACTATCTCTCTAGCACCAGACATGCATTTTTTTCTTCTGATTTGTCCCATTTTATTTTGGTTGTACATACTACCAAAATAAAATACAGCTTGAAATTCTGTCAGTGATCTGTTATGAAAAAAATGCTTCATCAATCGCAAAAGATTCTGATCATAATTCTTTTTAAAAAAGAAATATTACCATACTTCTTTTTTGCTAAGTATTTGCGTACATATAGGCTAAATTTACTTTTAAGTTGACATTTTTTCCTTTGAATTCCAATTTTATTTATATATTTCCTTAAATAAAAATGTTTCCTTTCTTCTTAAGTACAATAACTCATCTAATTCACTGATTTTGGTAGTAAGTCTGACCAAACTGAGCTGTTATTTAGGAACTTGGTTTAGTTCACCTGGCTCATGAAGAAACTGCAAAACCTTCTCCAACCTAATATATTTTCATCATTGTAAAAATATGAAAAACAAATTGCTCCATTTTTTCTCCTCATTCAAGGAAGGTGATTTATAGAACTCGTTCTATATTTATAATTTATGATCTGGTTGATGCTTTTCTGGCTTTGCTTCTTTTTTATTTTGTGTCCAGAAACAAACTATAGTGAATAAGTTCCTGTGAAGGAAGAAGTTCATTGATATTGGGAGTGCTCAGGGCCTTCCTTTGCTGAGAACTTGAGGTTAATCTCCTGCCAGCTCACTGAATAAGGGCAGGAATAGGGTAGATAATGAAGGAGTTCAGTGAGAACTTGAAGGCACAGTCACAAAAGTATGCAGAGGAAAAGATCTCCTCACAATTGTCACAGTCAGGCTTCTTCCTGGGACCATGAAGAGAGATGTTGGAGTTGGACAACTTGTATGCCCAAGCCTATAGTTAGTCTTATAGCAGGATGCCTCATGGGTAGGGACATCCTGTTTTTTTGGCCAAAGGTTTTTCCTTTCTATTTTCCTGAATTTTTGCTAAGCCTATAAATAAAGCTGCTGCTCTCCTACCCCCCTTTTATCTTTTAGATAGGGCCCCTTACCTTTTTCTTTTTTTTTGTACAGAATTTTATTATGGTAATTATCATATCTTCCCTGTCATAAGTAAAATCTTATAAAAATTCTGTGGTAATATATACATATATTAATATAAATCTTTATTTAAGCACCATGATTACAAGAATTTTGTAGTTGGATTTCAGTTATAAACAGAACACCCCCCATGCTTTTTCATAGAACCTTGGGACACAAATTAATAATTAATTTGCTTTACCTAATATTACTGCATTTTGTATAAAACTGAGGGAAAAAAAACAAAAGAAAGAAAGGATGGGGGCCAGGGCCAAGTGGTCTTAGGTACATTGATGGAGATTTAAAAAAATGATACAACTAAATATCCAAACCAAAGTCAACAACAATAGAATCAACAAATCCAAATTATAACAATCTAAACTTAAAATAGGCCTGTTTTAAGGCAGGCCAGGGGCAAAGGGTGGTGGTATTGGATGCACTCTGGGAACATTGGTGAAGGGAGGTCAACACTGGTAGAGGGAATGGCCCTCTAATATAATAATAATAATAATAATAATAATAATAATAATAATAATAATAATAATAATTTACTGTATCTCTAAAATATATCTAAAAAGGACTTTATAAATCACAATGATTTCAATAAAATATAAATTTTTTAAAAACTGTGCTGTTCATGGAAGATGAGGAGTGAGAGGATGCTCAGATTCTAAGAACCAGAAGATGGCAAGAGTAATTTGAACTCAACATGTTTCGAGATCAAAGATCTGGGGTCCAGTTTTATGGGTGTGTTAAACTCGCTAAGAGAATTTGGTTAGATCAGTTGGAAAAAAAAACTTAAGGATCAGAAGGTTGAATTATTGGCCTTGAACAAGATTTTCCCCAAGTGTTTTTAATGATGTTATTGTTTAGGAAAATGCTTTTCAATAGTGCATGTAGTTATTTCCAGTGTTGGACTTCTTCCCATCCTGGTAATCCTCTGAAGTTTCAGAGAGAGAAAGAGAGAACTTATTTTTCCTTCTATCCTCATGGAGTAACTGGTTTTTGTATGATTTAGTTATTTTACTAGTCATTCGACCACTCTGTACCAGAACAACCACCTTACAAATCCACTCTCTCTGTGGTCCATGTCAGGATGTTTATAATAGGTTTTTCCTCCATTAGCAGTGAAATTTCTTGCTAAAAGCTAAACTGGACTATTTTTATACTTTCAGGGATGCCTTTGATACCTTAGAACTATTAGCTAGTGATTTAAGAGTCACAAGAACTGAGATAAATGATGAGTTTCAAAGAGGAATTAAAGGCTTGTGGATTGTGTAAGAAAGCTGTATATTTTAGAAAATCACCTTTTCATCCTTGTGCACTTTGGAAGGTTTTTCTTAGGACAGAATAAGGAGGGGACTGTACTCTGATCTGTGACTATTTCCCTAATGCCTCTCTTTTTTGGGCTAATTTTATTTATTTACAGCCAATCTCATTTGATGTTTATCTATCATGTCATTCATAATATTTAGTCTTTATGTGTAGCTATGTGTATGTGGTTATTTAGTGTGAGATGGATTTTGGTCAGTACCCCATTTGGCTTTCTCATTACATTATGTGGAATTGAAGGTCTCCTGATGTCTTTATGGTTAAAATTGTCTTTGATGGCCAGAACATTATAGTGGAAATAATGGGCTTGCATTATACATGGCCAACTCTGGTTCCATTTCGGCACCACCTATGACCCTTTGGCATTATCAGAAAAGTGATTCTTGGACAAATCGCTCATGTAGTACCAGTAGGGTTGGCCCAATCTTCTCTCCTCCCACCAAAAAAAGGGTGGGGGGGGGGGACTTTGTAACCATGTTTTGTCAATCCTGTTATGTAATTTGAATAAAAGTATTTAATCTGTTCCAAATATAGACACTTGAGAGCTATTCTTCAGTACTGCTGGGTCCAGTGGAAGCATCTCCACTGACTTCTTTTTCACCACTTTTCCCTGATTCTTCTCATTTGTGAAGCTCCAGATACTGTCTATCATGGTGCTGTTGCTGGAAGACCTTGGTAATTAGACAAACATCCAAGGCAAGACTGTATTTTCTTTGCTGTTTTTTTAATGAGTCAAACTGTATCAGCATTACTTAAGAGGAATCATTTTCTGTCTCTGAAGTCATTCATATAAATAGCATACTTTGGTATAGTAGTTCTGTTTGTTTTGTTTTTTTTTTCCCACAAGACGTAAAAAATATTATTATACTTTTCCTATAGAAGGCTTCCACCTTCCACATTTCCCCCAGGCTTTGCAGCCCTCTGCTTTCATATCATTGACACTGCCAGATGCCCTGTTGTGAATCTCCCAAGATTTACTGTTTTAGAGTTTTGTTTTTGCTGTAATAAAAATCTTTCATTAATCATGGCCATGTCTGTTTAATTGCACTCTGCAGATAGGATGAAGTGTGCTTTTTTTTTCATTGCTGTTGTTCTTTTTTTTCTTTTACTAAGTGAAGGTTTGCTCTCACGTAATGTATAGTTTGTTGATGCCATATCTATGGGGCCAAGGACTAGAGTCACTTATGGCAGTGCTCAAGAAGAACTATTATTGGTTCTGTATTCTGGGGAATGCGTATGTACATAAGGGGATCATATGTGGTTCCAGGGATCAAACCAGGGTCAACTACAAGCAAGGCGAGTGATTTAACCCTGTTCTGTCTCGCTCACTGATCCATAAATTATTCTCTGAGAATAATTCTTTGAGAATTGATATTGAATATTTAATAAATTCCATATAGTGCAAACATAACTTCATATGTAGTAGAAAACTAAAAAATTTCTGCAACATACTGTAGTGTGATACCACTATATTGCTGCAAATTGGGTACAAAAACCTTCAAGTGGTTGAGATGTGCCTTTGGCCGTACATTTCTGAAGTATGAAAATGTTGTATTTCTTTGATTACATTTCTAGAGCTGTAGGACACTATGTTTTGTATGTCTGCTCTGCCAACTATTTTACTGATTCTTGGGATCTGTACTTGTCTCTGCCTCCTCAGTGACCCTGCAAGACTGTCCCCTACTGACTTTCTGTTTATTACTATAGGTTGACAGAAAAATGATAGAAAAAGTTTCTTCAATATCTGTTTATTAGCCAGTTTTAATGATCTTCCTCTATTAGAAAAGGGTAGCTTGATCTCTTGGAATTGTATGGATAACTTTAACAGAAAGTGTGAACATCAATATTTTTCAACTTTTTAATGTTTCCTATACTAGAAACAACTTATTTTTCTAATTTTCTTGGGTAAGTTTTGTTGAGTCTATTCTTGTCAAGTCTGGTGCTTTACCCTTTCCCAGTCCTCTCAATTCCCTGCATTGACAGAACAATTCATTTTCTCAAATGGCTTGCACAAAATCATTTAACAATCTCTGTTTTGTTTGTTTTTTTCCCCTTTTATCTCTTTCTCCAATGGGTTTCATGACCTTATTCCCTGAGATAGTATGGAGTTAATAGCCATAAAATGAGGGCAAGTCTTACTCACTAGTCTTAAAATATCAGTTGCATTCCTAATTCCAAGTCAAATAATTAAATTATATTTCCTTTCAGAAAGGATGTATCTGATAATGAATCATTCCTGTTATTTTGCTATATAATTACAGTGGTACCTTTACATTGTCATTCCTCTGTGGCAACACTCAAATATTTCAGCTTTGAAGTGTTAGACTCCCTCATATTCTGGGACTGAGTATCTGGATTAAATGAGTAAGGAGTAAGTCATTGTCAATTATTTTGAGGACAAGTGATTTTTTGAGACATTAGATGGTTTTGTTTTGTCTTAGAGGTATTGGGATTGCTAGCTAAAAGCATAGGAGTTTGACTTAATAACATAGTACCCATGGGTGCCAGTAACTGTGCTTAGGGCTTTGAGTGTATAATAATTGCTTTTTATATGGTCCAGCATGCATAATTCTTCGAATTTATCTCTTCCAGGTTGAAAACTGGTGTCCTCATTTACCTTGGAGAGCAAAAAATCCCTATGAAGAAGCTGATCATAATTCATTGGTAAGAGATTTTTGGAAACTTCTTATTAAATCGTGTGCTTTAATCATTTGGATGTAATGCAAACGATACAAGTGAAGGCTTTTGAAATTCCAGCTGTCATCGGAAATAGTAATTAGTTGAAGACCTTCTACTCCTAGCTCGATGGAAATCTTAAGTGACCAAATCAGTTAACCAGGTAGTATCTATTGATAGATTACACTGTTTTCTAAGGTCTTCTAAGTGATAGGCTAGTGGTTGAATAAAATCTTGAGTTAGGTGCAGGAGACACTGAGTGATGTAAGGAGGGTGACAGTTGTAAATAATGACCATGATGTGTAAACTCTGGAATACAAGCCCATAAAAAGGAACAAGGCTAACAACAGGGTACAGAGAGATTGTAAAAGGGAGACTGCTGGAAAGATTGGAGCTGAATTTAAAGTGATATATCAGTTATATTAGTCAGAAAGAAACTTTGGTTTGAGGAGGGAAAGGTGCTTACTCAATGGCTTGGCATTTTAGAGAAGAGCCTGTTTTGGTAGGACATGTAAGATGAAGATGACATTGGAAAAGTAGGTAGGGGCCATGTAAGGTTTTCTGTACTCTTTAAGTTCTTACATACATATTGTTTGAGCAGGGATCAGCAATTTTTTACTGTAAAAGAAAATCTAGTAAATATTTTAATTTTTACAGGTCATAAAGTCTCTGGGACAACAACTTAATTATTTTAACAGATAAGGGAGTTATAGATAATATGTAAATGACTTGACATATAAAATTTGACAATAAACTTTATGTACAAAAAAGGAGTGAGGAGGATTTTTCCCCAAAGGCGATAGTTGGCAGATCGGTCTTGTAGGCTGTGGGAAACTGGAAAATGTTGAGTCTAGGATAATAAATGAGTGTTTAGAACAAATTGTGGTGAATAAGGCAAGAGGGATTCAACATATTCTAAATGTTACATATAGTTATTTACTGTACTTTAATACTGCTTGTTCCTTCTTTTAATAGAAAAAATTAATTTTGCTTTAATCTTAAAATGTATTCAGCAACAGTAGAAAAATGAAATTCCTGGCTCTCAGATTTCTTAAAAAGTAATGACCTCCTGTTTAGTCTGGGAAAAAAATAGATGATCAGTATTTATTTCCTTTCTTAAAACAGAGGAAGGATTTTTGTGAACCCATATAATTCTAAATAGTCTATTAAGAATGATTTCAGCAGGAAGTGGGGGAGGAGGAAGATGGGGTGCATTGGCGGTGGGAATGTTGCACTGGTGAAGGGGAGTGTTCTTTTTTATAACAAATCCAAATACAAACATGTTTGTATCATCATGGGGCTTAAATAAAGATGTTAATTTAAAACAAAAAATAAAATAAATAAACCTAAAGACATAAAAAACATTTTCTCAGGAGTCTATTACCGGAAGATTTAAGGGCCTAATACCTTTGTGTAGCTCCACCTCGGAATACAGGTAACTGAGACCCGCCCATTTCTGGGTGGGGTCTTGGGAACCGGAGATGACCTGTAACTTTACCTACAGACCCTACCTATTTCCTGGGAGGGGTCTGGGAAAGGTATTTAAGGGCTCTGACCCAGAGGAGAGAAGATCTTTTTGTCTTTGGCTCTTGCCTGGTTGGATCTTTGCCAGTTTGAAGGTCAGAGGAAAGATGGTTGAGAAAGTTAAGATGCAGGGCTAGCTGCTTAAATGGTTATGATATAGGCTACACATGTAGTGGCTAGGATGAATAAAGTTGTTACTTCCTAAAGCCTGCATGTGAGTGAGATTTCTACCCGCAGCTCTCATGAACCTCCAGACCCGATGGTTAAGCGGTTGTGGAGCCACATGGTCCAGAGCCTAAAGATAGAGGCCTCCATCCACCATCCATGCAATCATAATGCCCAATTTTACAACAAATAGTTCCCCCACTTTTTTACTTAAAGACAAATGACATGAATTATGTGGCTTCCGCCTACCCAAAGGCGGGTCATATTTGATAGCAACAATGTAGATAAAGTGAAAATTAATATACTAGCCCTTTTAAAAAACATAGCATCTTTGCAAAATATACCATTAACCTTAATTCAAAATTTTCTTAATTCTTTTTTACTAAGCATTACTCCAGAACTTCCATGTTCCTATACCTTTAAACTATTTTGGGGGAACTTTCTGTCCCTATTAACCTTCCCTACACACAAGTACTACATCATAAGTGCATAACATACATTTTAAAAATCAGACTAAGTACATTAAAATACACACAGTAAAACATTTTGCAATTGAAATTATTAAATATGGAAACCAATAAGGCACATTTAAATTATAAAATGACTTAAGACAAAATTAGAAGCAGGCGGTTAGAAATCAGATTTTTTAATTGGGCTAAGCTGTTATACTCCCTCCCCCATTTTTTTAAGTTTTTACACCACTGCCTAATTTTTTCCCATTACCAACACTAATTGTGAAATCCCTTCACCTAACACCAAATGTCCAGACACTGGATTCGTCCCATGCTGATCTCACCACGTAATTTCAAGTTCTACAGTTCCAGGCCCTGCAGAGGGTCTGCTCATGATGTTTCACCTTTTTTCTATGAAGGTCGGATTGTAGGCTCACAGCTTTTTCGGAGCAGAGCAGATCAGAGCCGAGCTGCACAGTGTTGTCTCTTCTAGGCTGATTAGGAGCCTTTTGCTGCTTCTTTACTGCAGGACCGCAGGACCGGCATTGTTGGCTGATAAAAGCTGCCTTTTCTCCCCTGTGGGTGGCTTTTAGGAAGCAGGTCCCATTACAACAGCTGCTGCAGTTTTGTTTTGTTTTGTTTTGTTTTTCACAGCTTCACAGGACACTTCTAGATATCCAGAGTTCAGAGTGGTTTAAACTAAAAGTCCAGTCTGAAATTCTTAAAGTCAAAGACCAAATTCAAGTCAAAGATTATTCTTATTAAATCAGTCCACTTGTATAAACCTTTTCTTTCTAAACGTCTTCCAATTAAGGCCCCCCATCAGTTTCTGACAAGGCCGAGGTTCTTTGGAAAAGGATTGTGGGCAACACAGTTTCAGTTCTGAACCATGAATGGGGGCAATTCAAGTTTTCCCCTCTTCTGTTTTAATGGTCCTTGTGCCCCTGGAAGGGGTCACAGCCATCTTTTTACATGGCTGCATGTGTCCCAGGGTCTTGGGCTCATTCCATTTGAAAAAAACCAAAATCAAGCTGAAAAGCAGAAATCTCACCCCCATTGCTATTTTCTTTGGGTCCAGGATTCAAGTCAGAGTTCTGTTGCCATTTGTTGTAAAATTGGGCGTTATGATTGCTTGGATGGTGGATGGAGGCCTCTGTCTTTAGGCTCTGGACCATATGGCTCCACAACCCCTTAACCATCGGGTCTGGAGGTTCATGAAAGCTGCGGGTAGAAATCTCACTCACATGCAGGCTTCAGGAAGTAACAGCTTTATTCATCCTAGCCACTACATGTGTGGCCTATATCATAACCATTTAAGCAGCTAGCCCTGCATCTTAACTTTTCTCAGCCATGTTTCCTCTGACCTTCTAACTGGCAAAGATCCAACCAGGCAAGAGTCAAAGACAAAAAGATCTTCTCTCCTCTGGGTCAGAGCCCTTAAATACCTTTCCCAGACCCCTCCCAGGAAATGGGTAGGGTCTGTAGGTAAAGTTACAGGTCATCTCTGGTTCCTAAGACTCCACCCAGAAATGGGCGGGTCTCAGTTACCTGTATTACGGGGTGGAGCTACACTTTGGGTATAGAAAGTTTTGCAGTGGTCCTCAGACTACTGCCAGTGGGCCACATATTGTATTTGTTCCGGTTTTGTTTCTTCACATCAAAATAAGATGTATGCAGTGTGCATAGGAATTTGTTCATAATTTTTGTTTTTACTATAGTCTGGCCCTCCAATGGTCTGAGAGACAACAGTGAACTGGGCCCCTGTTTAAAAAGTTTGAGGACCCCTGTTTTAAGGTATCTCAAACATACTCTTGCTTTTTTCAAAACGTATATTTTAACATAATCCTGGCTCAGTAGTGACTGTGCTGCCTTCCTAAATTACTGATTTTTTAATGATGTCCCTCAGCAAATAAGCAGCTGGGGCCTCTGCTTCAATTTGCAGAGAATGCTAACAGAAGTCTTGGGATGCTAACAGAAGCTGCAGCAGCCACTTTTCAAGTTCTGTCTTTAATTTACTGTCTCTTCTGGGTATTTGATGCTTACCTCAAGAAAACCATTCTGTTTTCTGACTTTTTATCTTCTGCTAATTTTTATTAAATTTATGTTTCTAGGCTGAAATTCGTACAGATTTTAATATTCTCTACAGTATGATGAAAAAGCATGAAGAATTCCGTTGGATGAGACTTCGGATCCGGCGAATGGCTGATGCTTGGATTCAAGCAATCAAATCTCTGGCAGAAAAGCAAAATCTTGAAAAGAGAAAGAGGAAGAAAGTGAGTCATTGAATAGTTCAGTTCAATTAGATGTCAATTTGCTTTTAAATTTCAGTTTTGCATGAAAACAAGACTGAGAGAAAAGTCATGTTTCAAGTTTCTGCTTCCTTAAATGTAATCTGCTCAGTCTCTTGTTATGCCATTTTGAAGTTTTCCTTTCCCCAGTTACAGTAATTCCACTTAGCAGAACCTGGCTCCCAGTTTTCTCAGAGAGGTAGAGCACATAGAACTATAAGGTTGCTCTTGGAACTATATGTTATTTCTATGAGGTCAGGAAGCTTAAACTCTTACTTCCTGACTAAAACTTTTTAGAACTTCTGTTTACTGTACTTATTGATTTCTTAATTTGGATACACATATCCACTTTTCGGTTCAGAAAAATGTCATACCTCCTGTTTGGTGCTTCCTCAGAGAAGTACTTGAACCAGTTTACTTTCATTTCATGCAAAAATGCATAGGCAAACTTTAAAATTCTCCCAGTTATGGATGGTTACAAAGTAGCTATTGCTTTGATGAATAGTTCTAATGAAGAGCAACTGAACAATTTAATCTACTCTTATATATAAAAGTAAATTAAAATGAGCCTGCTGTTCATGATTCACTAATTTGATGTTCTTGTAAGAGAAAAAAGAAAATGTTTTCAAATATGGTAGATGGAGAGTAGTAAACATGAATTTTTAACGGGAGTGAATTAAACTCTTTACCTGTAAATATACCACATATAAGCATATAAATATTTTGATATATGTATATTGTGCATATATAACATATCTGTATATTTATTATTCTTGTTGATGTTTTAAGATGAAAGGACAAATAATAATATTAAAGATAAGGATATGCACAATGATAAATGGTTACTAATCTTATGAATATATGTAATGCTCTACACTCTGTTCTTAAAAATTGTTAACC
Organism: Crocidura indochinensis; assembly: GCA_004027635.1. Taxonomy (NCBI): domain Eukaryota; kingdom Metazoa; phylum Chordata; class Mammalia; order Eulipotyphla; family Soricidae; genus Crocidura; species Crocidura indochinensis. The sequence goes on along the minus strand of PVKC010005713.1, from coordinate 4,683 downwards.
TGGGAAATTTACATTATATATTATATTAGATATATAACATTAAATATCTAATATGTTATATTAGATAAAATATAAATTATAATTATATATAAATTATATTTATATTTATCTTATATAATGAAAGATAAGAAGAAAGGTTCTGGAGTAAATAGTTAGAAAAACTAGAATTTTATTAATGTATTTTTACAGAATTGATATTGGAACCATTTTATATATTATAAAAAATTATAAAATATAAACAAGATCAGAAAATAATGCAAATGACTACTACTAATCTGGTCTTATTAACACATATAAACTTAGTGACATGATGACATACTACATTTAGTCATTCTGGTTGGGGAGTACATAGAAGGAAAAACTGCAAATAAAATTCTGAAATGATTATTAATCATAGCCTTGATATTAGTATGGATATTCTCATTCTATTGCTATTATGTATTGGAATAAAAGACATGAGTAATGATGTTGGTGTCCTTAAGAAATGGAATTTTAGGGGGCCGGGTAGTGGCGCTGGAGGTAAGGTTCCTGCGGTAACCGAGGACGGACCAAGGTTCGATCCCCCGGTTCCCCGTGCCTGCCAGGAGCGACTTCTGAGCGAATAGCCAGGAGTAACCCCTGAGCGTCAACGGGTGTGGCCCAAAAACCAAAAAAAAAAAAAAAGAAATGGAATTTTAAGTGCAGGAGAAGGAAGTAACAGTATAAGATGAATAATGTTATATAAAAATACAGTAATCCTGAGTTGGATTTGAAATAGCCAGTATGAACATGATTTGATTTATCATTGAGGAAAAATAACTGTTATAGCTATGGCTACTGAAAATACCTATAAAAAGTGATAGACTAAAGTTATCTAACTAAGTCTTAGACTTGTATCACTAAATACCTAAGATGTTCTAGTTAAAATGTCTAATTTATGCCTGAGGCAGTATTCTTCTGTGATTAGTTTGGAACATTTGTCATACCAGGAAGCAAAGACACAGTCAAAGACAACTGGGTTTGAGCCCGAAACTTAGAAATTAGTCTAAGAAACACATCAATATCTCTTTACTTATGGTTTAGTAGAATTAAAAAAAAGTCTCACTGTCATTATTAGCATTATGCTTAAACATTTTTTCTTAGTTTGAAAAATAATAAACTATATAAATGGGAAGAATTAAGAATATGTCAGTCTGTTTTAGTAAAGTATGCTTGTGGTACCCACATGTTGATAAAATTTACTTATTTTTTTATAGTAGTTCAGCCAGTGAATACAAAAGAAATAGTAGGGTGTTATCATTTTACAACCCCTAATGGATTAATAGATCTGCTAAGTGACCACCTGTATGAGTATAAAATAATGAGATTCAGATATCGTTCCTATTCACAGAAATCCATAGTATCATCTCTATCACTGTATTACCAAAACTGTGGATATGAATTTGATTATTTGTATAGCTATAAGTACTAGCCTGACATAAATAAAAGAACAGAACTATGCAATGTTATGCAATCAACAAACATTAAGTGTGTTAGAGTTTCTTTTGAATATGCAAGATAATGTCTTAGACAAATAAATTGTTAACCATTTCCCCAAAAAAGATCAAAGGCTACAGTAGTTGAAGAAAGCTAAGTGGTTATAAGGCAGTTATAATTGATGCACTTTATTTGATTTTTGACTTGAAAAATTACACTTGAAAGAAAAACTATAAGGGCAGTTTGTATTGCTATGGCATTGACTGATATCAATAAAGTAGGTCATTTACATATATCATACTATTATGGCTTTTTAATAGCACTCAAAACTTCTTTTAGAACAATATACTTAAATGTCTATAGACACAATGATATAATGTCTACGTGTAAGTTGAAATTGTTGGGAGAAGTTGAGGGACATACATTAGGACCAAAAAGATAGCTCGGAGAACATGCTTTGCATGACAGAAACCCATGTTTAATACTTGACACTTCATAGTGCCCTAAGACTATCACCACTGAGATAAACCAAAAATAAAAATAAAGGCCTGGAGTGGTAGCACAGAGGGTAGAGCTTTTGTTTTGCATGTGGCAAATCTAAATTCAATCCCCAGCATCCCATATGACACCCCAAATCTACAAAAACTAATTTCTGAGTACAGAGCGAAGAGTCTCTCTCTGAGACTTATGTTTCCAAAGTCCAATCAATTAACTCATTAAATAACAATGAAAAGTTTGTCAAGATTAGTTGTTGAGTTACATGATGAATATATTAAAATTAAACATATGATAATTTGTTTACATATATTTGTAATATTTTGTGAAAAATAAAAATATTGAATATTGTGGGGGAAAAGCCCAGTATTTTAAAGATTTTATTATCCTGGCTTTCTTTCATATATTTAATTTTTTTAAATAATCACACTTTTAAAATGCAGTATTATCTGTCCATATCAAGTTACTTGATTTTACAGCCATTGAAAAAAAGAATTTTCGTGTGTGTGTGGGGGGGGGGGCTTATTCTACTCTGAAATTTCATTAGAAGATGAAACCTGACTTCAATTGATTGGTGACTTTTTGGTTTGCTAGTGAGGAGCAAAGGTTCAAGGGAATCAGTATATATCTCTTTTATGTTATTTTTTTTCTTTCCTCAGGTCCTTGTTCATCTGGGACTCCTGACGAAGGAATCTGGATTTAAGATTGCAGAGACAGCGTTCAGTGGTGGCCCTCTTGGTGAATTAGTTCAGTGGAGTGATTTAATTACATCTCTGTACTTACTGGGCCATGACATTCGGATTTCAGCTTCACTGGCTGAGCTCAAGGAGTAAGGAGATTACTTTTCAATTTTAAAATCAGGATACAAAAAAGGAATTGTAAACTCTTAATGCCCTCTATTAATGTATAATTTCTTTTGGAGGAAAATGAAAGTGATAATTCACTAAACAGGAGATAAGATTATTTTCAGGAGCTAAATACATACACTGTGAAAAAGATAATATGTTTTCATTGTAGCTGCAGGCTCCAGAGGCTTCATAAATGAATGCCATAAAATTCAAACTAAGGAGCTTATTCTTTGCTATTACAGGTGCTTCCAACATCTGTAGCACAAAAACATTATTGACTTTTCTATAATTCTCTGTCTCTTTGCTGAAATTCGTACCTTTCCCTAATCAACATTAGGCTTTCTAAACCTTAAAATGGGGTAGCTTCCTGTTTATAATTTAATTTGGATAGAAAGAATTTTCTGAAAGCTTTGATCCCATCCTTTTCAGTTAGTCAACTTTCAGTTCTGAGTCTATTGACTCTATTTGAGTTTTCTGTTTAAAGAAAAGTTGCTTCTCACTCTTCAATCTTCGCTTAATTCCTTTTAGGTTGACAGAGCTGGCTAAACAGTCGTGCTTAGATTTTGTTTTCTCCTTTTGGATTACTACCCATTGAGACTTTCTACCCAACAGCCAAATTATCATATTGCAATATATCAAATGTTCCAGAAGATATATATAAAATCAACATTTTATATATGGAAGTGGTGTGTGAACAATATAATCCCTACTTGGATCTATTTTATGACCAAAACACTGACATTCAGATATTTTTTTAATTAAAGTTCACACTCAATTAGAGGGGTATAATAAGGTGAGGGAAATGTGCAGTCTTTGATTTAAATGCTTCCATATGCTGAAAACATGATAAAGTCTTTAATTATGGTAAACAACTACATCCCAGTAATTTTAGCATGTGTAATCTCTATACTATAGCTGATTATTATTAGCAGTTAACATTTTTTGAGGATGTATTCTGTATCAAATACTAAGCGATTTACATGTTTATCTTAACTAGCTTTATTAGATTACTTTTTAGTAAGTATGGAAATAAGTTATTTGTATTTTATTTTTAAACATTTTTATATAAATTTTTAAAATAAGCACCATGATTGCAAGCATGATTGCTGTTGGATTTCAGTCATATATAGAACATCACCCTTCACCAGTGCCACATTTCCACCACCAATGGCCCCCTCCTTCCGAAACCCACCCTTTGTTTGAGACAGGCATTCTGCTTCTCTCATTCTACTTCTCTCTTACTTGTATTATAAAGATCAGGGCCCAAGATTCAAGCCAAAAGGGAATAGTTCAAGGCCACACAGAGGATGTGTGGCAAAGCCAGGTTTAGAATCCCATATCTATTAGACTTTAAAGCCTATTCTGTTTATCATATTCTTTTTCAGCTCCTCTCAGATATATGTAAGTCTGACTCCTTCTGACCTTCAGTCATCACCTTTGTCTCTTCAGTATGCTAACTCCTGGTGCTTTCTACTTTGAAACATACTGAATGTGTCACCTATGAAATATATGTATTTTCACAGATGGCAGTCATCCCTTCATTGTTTCCTGTGAGATATTACTGTAAATATAGACTATCCAGAGAGAACTACATGGAACCAAGGAGTTACCACATTTGATTGATAATGTTATGAAATAATTACACTAATAGAACTCTAATCAGTATTAATCAAAGTGCAGGAGCTGTGAATGTTGATCACTATTCTAGATGTAGCAATTAAAATGGAACCTAACACAGTGTCCTCACATTTACTTACTGAACTGAGCAAATAAATGATATAAATAACTGGCTGATTGAATGAATGAATGAACAGATGAGTGAGTGAACAATGGTAGACTGTGAGAGCAGTGAGGACAAGTACCTCAGGATAAGAAAAAGGCATAT